>JBBPBX010003478.1:55150-79547 GCA_038048925.1 Garcialebias charrua
GCTGCTGCTCACCTGCTGCTCACCTGCTGCTGCTCACCTGCTGCTCACCTGCTGCTGCTCACCTGCTGCTGCTCACCTGCTGCTGCTCACCTGCTGCTGCTCACCTGCTGCTCACCTGCTGCTGCTCACCTGCTGCTGCTCACCTGCTGCTGCTCACCTGCTGCTGCTCACCTGCTGCTGCTCACCTGCTGCTGCTCACCTGCTGCTGCTCACCTGCTGCTGCTCACCTGCTGCTGCTCACCTGCTGCTGCTCACCTGCTGCTGCTCACCTGCTGCTGCTCACCTGCTGCTGCTCACCTGCTGCTGCTCACCTGCTGCTGCTCACCTGCTGCTGCTCACCTGCTGCTGCTCACCTGCTGCTCACCTGCTGCTCACCTGCTGCTCACCTGCTGCTCACCTGCTGCTCACCTGCCTGCTCACCTGCTGCTCACCTGCCTGCTCACCTGCTGCTCACCTGCTGCTCACCTGCCTGCCACCATTCATACCTGGGATCCTTTGCTGTCCTCTCAGTGCCACAGGACTACAAGGAATCTGTAAGAATAATGAACATTAATCGTTCTCTCACCACTACCTTACCTGGAAACCATAACGTCTCCCTCCTTTACAGATCCTCCTTGTGACATCTATAAATACTTCACTGTAAATAAATACCACTTAGCTTTTATTCTTTCTTTGAGTCTGCTACACTCAGTTCCTTTGATCTGGGTGTTGTACTGCAAATGTGATAATTATTTTGTCAAAATCAAGCAAGTTTTCTGGACTGATGACAAAATTTTTTTTGTCACATTGAACTACAAGTCCAAAAAAGTGCAGGATAATATTGACTGGGAGTCCTTTCTAACTCTGTGGACATAATGGACAACATATAGACACAGTATGCAGTAATGGACAGCAGTAATGGATGGTTTATTTATTTCCTCATGGTGTTCAAAGTACAGTAGTCCCTCGCTACTTTGCGGTTCATTTTTCACAGACTGGCTCTATCGTGGTTTTTCAAAATAAGATTGGACATGACACACAATTGGCTAATTGATGGACAACCTGCACAATCGGCATGGCATGTTTTATTTAAAATAAATTATTTAAAATTATTTAGCACCTGTGTGTAGCCCAAGCTGCAGGAGAAGCTTCCTCCTGCAGCTGATCAGCTGATCTCCCTCTGTAGCGGAGAAGTGGGCGTGGCCAAAAGCGGCAGGTGGCAGAGTGCAGGGGAGGCAGAGAGCATGACATGCTGTGCTCTTTGAGAGAATTCAGAGTTTAGAAATGTTGTTTAGAATATTGCAAGGGGGCTGTCTGGGTGCTTGGGCGTGTCGACTCGGCCTGGTGGCTGCCTGGTGGGTGGCTGCCTGGTGGCTGCCTGGTGGCTGCCTGGTGGGGCTCGGGTCCTCTGGTCCTGTTGGGCCTTGGCCTGGGGGGTGTGCATCCTCGGGGCCCGGGCCTTTGTGCCCAGGTCTGGATCTGCCTCGGTGCAGCGGGTACCGGCGGGGGCCTATGAGTTTGTCGCTGTTGGCCCCGGGGGGTAACTACGTGTCGTTGCTGGTGCGGTTCTTCCGGTTCTCCCCTCTGCACTGAAAAAAATAGAATTGAGGAGTCTTTGATTTTGCACAAACAAAATAAGTCATGTCTACACAACAGTCATGTCTCTTGTATTTACACGATAGAATAAAGAACCATTTACTTAATTATCAACAATAATGAAACTACTAATTTTTCTTATGTTGGTTTAACATAATTATATTAGATTACTAAAATCATTGTAATCATGTTTTATCATTACCGGAAATGATGCAATACATCAAAAGACTATCAAGCATGATTGGACAAAAAAAAGAGCTGTCTTTTGAATCTTAACCAATCAGAAGCCAAACAAGATCATATCCGCCCAGTTTCTTCTGACTACTCAGCGACAAGAACAGTTGCAAGACAAATCTTTGGAGGAACACCGATTACCGGTAGGTAAGTGATCTCAAAAAATTTTTTATAGTTGAAAATGTTTCCACACGATTATTGTGCTGTATGAAAACTCATAGTTAAACTGTCTGCATGTTATTCTTTGGTTTTCACATTGCTAGCTATTCAACCGAATTATTACCGGAGTAAATCTTTTTTTTTTTTTTTTACCAGAGCAATACTACTGGAGTATTTTTTTTTTTAATTTTTAATTAATTTATTTTTTACCAGAGCAACCAAATTACTACCGGAGTAAATTATTTTTTTTTTTTTTACCAGAGCAACCCAATTACTACTGGAGTAAATAATTTTTTCTCTAAACTCTTAAAAATACATAATTTTTTCAATAGCTTTAGGTAAGACTCAATGTAAAGTGTTTACAAATTTGGGTTATAGAACAGATGTAAATTATTTATGGCTTCTAATTGCTTTTTTATTAATTTTTGTAAGCCAAGAAGATTTAGTATTTTTTTTTAAATTAGGTTTGTAATGTTCCTTCCAAACTTTAGCATCCATGAATTTTATGCTGATGGCAGAAATTTGTCAGGACATTGAGTTTTGGTACTCTGGTGAAGAGCTTCGTTTTTTTTTGTATGTAAAGTTACCTGCTGGATTTTAAGTTATCTCACTCAAGGTTATCTTTGTGTCTTACAGGTTTAGGTGGTGCTGGTAATGTGGAGTGTAGGGGTGCTCTGAAAAAGTGTCAAGTAGGTCCAAGCTTTTGCATCAATACAAATTAAAACATCCCCATTTTGGACGTCTTAAACACTTTCCATGTACATACCTGCATTTGTATTTGCATACAGGAGACATGAAGTTGTTTGTGATGCACCGATCGTGGAGGCTTTTATGACAAGATGGCCTGGTCTACATTCAAGAGGTATGGCCTGACTCATAAAAGTTTTTTTGGATGCAGTGTTAATCTAAGATGTCTATAGGCACATTTACTTCACTGTTCACTTCGGCAACAGGAGTGATTGTGGCCTTCTTCCAGATGTTGAACATTTGAAGCTCAGTCCTTTGTGCTCATTTTTTTCAGATAAACGCTGAGTTTAAGAGAATTACCCCCATACCACTTCAAAGTTCTTCTCTCAACTGGATCTCCACTTTGACAACCTGATGAAGCTGTTCAAAAGAAGAGGACAGCTTGGACAAAAGCTTAGTCAAACTGAAAAGTTACATTTCACTGATTTAATGTCATGTTGATTACATGTTCAAAATGTTTTTAGAAATCTTACATACTTTTCTAAATCATTTTATCTTTTATATTAATATGTAAAAGAGCAACTTTTAAGCTGTAGTATTTCCCCTGTACAAAAATGTTTTTTAAACATTTGTTTAGACTATCACTATGTTATTACATAGTAATCAGTAATACGTGTGACAAATAACTGGTGAAAAAATTAGAACTGTTCATTTAAATAAAGCTTAATTGTTCAGCAGCACTCGCATTCTTTGTCTTTCTTGTCAAAGATCAGTTTCTTTTTTAGTTCTTCTTTTACATTAGAATGGTACCGGTATATAGATAACTTTACAAAATTACCGGGGTACCGGTAAGTAGGATTTAAAGCTGTAACATGTGTTCCATTAACATGATAGCATCATGTTTGCATAACACAATTCCATTGAGTAATACTGGCAATCAAAAATAAGCTGGTTTTATTCATTATATTATTGTTGCTGAAACATAAAAAACATTCTTGATAATACATAATATATTTACATTATAGTAACAGATAAAATGTTTTTAATTTCAACTTAATATTTTAAAGTAATCTTATGTAAATAAAATATGTTGATTTGACAAGCTATAACTGTTTGAGGGAAAAAGGGAAAATATGTCAGTTTTATTTATTCGCATTGTGTGGGACGGATGTACACAATAAAATTAAGTAAGTTGAACAGCTTTTTTTTTTCAGTGTGGTCCGATCTGGGGGGTGGGTAAGTTGTTTGTCCTTTCTGGGTGGCCCTGGGGGCTCTGCGCTCGGGGTCACCCTTGGGGTCTTGGGTTCTGGTCCCCTCTTTGTCCACCTCGGGTCTTGTGGGTCTGGTCTCTGCTGCTTCACAGTCACTATTGAATGTTCTATTAGAGAAGCCTTAATTTGGTTCGTGGAATGTGAAGTAGATTACTGTTCTGTGATCGTAGAGACCGGGTGGATGAATATGGTGCAAGAATGATCTTCCCCTCGAACTTGTCCTAAAATGTGGCTTCACAAAAACATTTGTCCCCTTAAGATTGTAACTACTCGTTCTTCTAACAAAATACTTCTGAATATTTGAAGGAATAGAATAGAATAGAATAGAATATATATTTATTGGCATCGTCATTGCACCGAAGCACAAAACATTGCAATTGACGCGCACACCATTCTTGAGAGGGTGACGTGTACACGTAGCCGCAGCAGAAATTAATCTGCGCCGCCACAAACAGATATGGAAAAAAGGAAGGTTACAGTAGGGTAAACAGTGGTATTCAAAAATGATTCTATCACATTTTGTCTTACAGGACACTCTATGATACAGTCAAAAAACTCTACCAGTAGCACATTTAAGACAAATCACATTTGCATTTGAGGATGAAGCAGTGAGACAGTTCATGCGCTCCATTTCAGATTAGCCAGAGTTCTGATGATGACGTGATCAGCCAGCCTTATCTGTCTCAGAGGACACAGTACAGTTCTCTGGGGAGGGAGGGTTGGGGTGCGACAGAAGCTTCATTTTCTTCAGTTGCTCCACTCTGGAGATTTTGCAGACAGCCTGTCCAGGCTGTCAGGGAGTCTGATTAGATTAGCATGTGTTATCTTTAAGGCAGGCTCACAGTGTTCTTTCTGCGGCCTTGAAGTCCAGGTGGCTGTTTGGAATCCAATACACTCCAAATTATGGGAACTTTCCACCGACCCGAACTATGAATCAGCCTCCAGATGTGACTGCTGCACACGAGTCCCGAACCTTACCGGTGGTCTGCGGTCCTCAGTGGCCGCCTCCACTTTGCGGTTCAGCTCATACAACAGCTGATTCATTGATGTCACAGCTCGGATAACACTCTCTGTTTGAGAAGGGAGCTTCAACAGCGTGTTGATCGCCTCGGAAGTCTTCCTCATTTTCCGATAGAAGAGAACTCTACACAAGCCAAAAAGCAGAGCACCTACTATCATAATTCCAATTATGAATATATCCTCGACATCCTCGACAGAAAGCACGTCCAGGCATGACATCTTCCACTCGCCCCAGGAATCCATGATATAACCTGCAGGATGCGACTGCAAAGGGCACGCCGGTTCCCCAGGACCGGAACGCTTCGTTGAAAAAATCTTATCAATAGAGTTAACAGCCCACGAAACAAGATCCATCGTAAATTTATGTTCGAGCGAGCACTGAAAAAAATAAAACTGCAGACAAGACAAAGTGGCAAAGCAGGGAGAGGAAAACTCAGGAGGGAAGGAGGGAAGCTGCTGCTCCGTCGAGAGCCAGAAGTGAAATTATTCTGTGCATTATTCTGTGCTTTATACAAAACTAACAAAATATTATAATAAAATAAATCATAAAACTTCAACAGTTTCATTTGATAAAACAAAATGCTTGAAGGATGATGGAAATTCTTTCTGGTGATAATTCTAACAACTCTTTTCTGCAATATAAAAATAGGCATTGTAAATGATTTACACGCCGTACCCCAAACGCTAAAACAATAACTTAAGTGTGGCACAATAAATGTACAGTATTGTAGGTTCAAGAAAATGTCACTGAAACTGTTGCTTTGACCAATCAGATGTTGAGCTGGAACTCCAGAAGCTTCTGCTTCTAGCAAGAGTTAAACAAGGTCAAGGACATTTTCACATCGTTTGACTGGATGGTCAGACGTGCACTGGTCGGCATTAGGATACCTCATCTGTAGCATCATGCACAAGCTAAATGTAAAGGGGACATTCAAGCTAAAGCCTACGCCAGAAACGAGACAGGGCACACTCGACTTTTAGCGTTAGCGTTCATGACGATAGAAAAAGAGTTCTTGTTGAAATGGAAACACAAAGTTGAGCTGTTGGACAGATGAACTGAACTCTTGAGGAAAGAAAAGAGTCTGGAGTTTGTGCACAATTAAAACTTTTGGTGAGTAAAAAGCATTTGATCAAAAATTATTATTATTTTTAACAATATCTTTATTGAATTTTTATATTACAGAACAAGCAAGTGATAATAGTACAATTATCATTAGTTTTTCATTAAACAACACGATCCCCAAGGTAAACAAATATTAAAACAAATATATATAACTAAACGAGGGGAAAAATAAAATAAAAATAGCAACATGTATATAATAAAATAAGATAAAGCTCAGCTCCAAGCATCTTTTCTAAATTAATTCCCCTTATAATGTCTCAGAAAATCAGTTATATATAAATAAATCATTTTTTTAATGTTTGTTGTTAGTGCCTTTAGGTCAGACTCATGAATAAATAAAATAAAAAATAAACACTGCAAAATATCACATTGTGCTGATGCTGATCTGTTTTCTTGTTGCTGTGTTCATCTGTGTTCATCTGTGACCATCTGCTCATACAAACTCATGTTCGTGCTGCTGTTTATTTCCACTATATTAGGCTTAGTGTATTACTAGTTGATGTTTTTCTTAGTTAATTCTAGATGTTATTACTGTTTTTCTCTTGCATTTGTTGTTGGATGTAACTGGGACCCCGTGTACATAATCTCGTTTTCATCACATGTACCACATGCGGTGCAAATGACAATAAAGACTCTCTGACTCTGATATGAACGTATACGTATGTGTGGGAAGGTGGAAACTGTCAACTTGAATTGATAAAGAAATGTGTCTGAATCTGAAAAAGCATATGTCTGAGTGTTGGTGTAAAAGCTGGAGACAGTTTCAGATGTTTCACGTCCTCCATGCTGCCTCTTTCTGTTCACTGTTGTTGGTCTGTGTTCGGTGAGAGGGAAGTTCATCACTGCAGAGGTTGCCAGACCATTATCGAGCTAATGCGTAGAGACACACAAACATGTTTTACACCCACAGGCAGTCGGGAGGTTCTTTCACCTGAGCTGCATCTCTTTGAACAGTGGGAGGAAAACAGAGCTTCACATAAAGACATCACAGCTCACATTAAGATGAATCAAATCTAAATAACCATTTTGTGATACTTTACATCTCATTTATAGTGTATTAAATGAATTACCAAAACTAAAAAAAAATGTTCTTTACATGGATGTTCATGCAGTGTTTTCTGAAAACTCCTTTCACACTAAAGACATGTCCCTTTTTAAAACAATAGATAAATAAAATGTTCAACAATGCTTCAAAATAAAGCACTAAACGTCTGCAGCTACCTACAGGCACTGTATCCCTGTATACGTGCACTATCTGTGCATGCCCAGTCAAACACAAAGCCTAAATTGAGTCAGCGTGCATCCTAACACGTCATTTCTCAGTCTGATGCGTCTCATTTTCTATTCAGCAGGAGTGTTGTTGTAAAGTGGAATGCAGAGGTGGTTCAGTGTCATTTATCTATGTTGTTATTTTTACACTTCATAGGAAGTGTTTCGTGAGAAAAGAAAGTTATCAAAAAAGAACAAAAGGAAATGCATTAAAAATCAAATGATTATCTGAGGAAAAGTTTTGCTGTTGGCTGTTCAGACACAAAGATCATGAATGTCTTTGTTTTCATACTCAGATGTATAAACTTAAGTGCACACATTTTTAAAGCATAAACTACCACATTTGCTAAGAGTTAAAGGATTAGAGTTAGCACGTTTTGATGGAATACATATCGCTCGCTGCCTTTAATGCTAGAGTTTCAGAGTAAAGTTATTGTGAGAAAAGATACATTAAACCCGTAAATACCATTATTGTAAGGTGTTACATTTAGATGTGTTTTAAGTGATCACCAGTTACCAACAAGCACAAGTTTGAGTTCATTTTGAGTACATTTGACCAAGATAGAGCAATTTTTGTGTTTGTTAGGGTTATCATTTAGCCTATTGGCCACTGAGAGATGATATGAGGGAAACAATGTTATAGAGGTTAGAGAAGACGAGACTGTAGTTGGGAGGTTACAAGTTTGAATTCCTAGATTGGTACAAAACATTTAGATGGGGAAGGTAAAATGCCATGTCTCCACCTTCATTTGCTCCACTTTGGGCCTTTGAGCAAGGACTTTAACCCCCAGGATGCTCCCCAGGCATCGCAGATGGTAGCCTTCTACTCCACATGTGTGTGCTCACAGCTGTGCTGGGAAAAATGCAGAAAATCATTATTTATTTTTTTAACCTGTATTTATTAAGGCAAATACCATTACCATCACAAATGTAAAGTTTTTTTTTATTTTATTTCATTTATTTATTTATTTGTACTGTGGGAGGAAACTGGATTACCTGGGGAAAACCCATACAAATTCAATTCAATTCAGTTTATTTATATAGCGCCAAATCACAACAAAGTTGTCTCAGGGTACTTTACAGGAACATTCACATAGAAAAGCCAGTCAATAAAGTTCTCTACCTAAGGAAGCAGCAGACAAGTTGAATTGTGGCTTCATCACAGTCTCCCATCCAGGGCCGGCCCAAGGCATAAGCAAACTAAGTGGCTGCTTAGGGCCCTGGGACCACTAGGGGTCCCCTAAAGTGCAACAGATTACAGTATTATTATCATTTTTGTAATGATTTCCATGTGATTCTATTTAATCTTTTAAGTTCAGCTTTTGCAAATTGTTACATACATTTACATAGTTTTAAGAACAACTTTAAATTTATTTGTTTAAACCATTTTACGTGGTTTCATTGTTCATTTACATAATTTAAGTATTTCCTTGATATTTTCTTTTCTTTTGTCTGTTTTTGCACAATTTAATTATGTTTTATGCATCCAAGTTATTTTATCTGTTGTTTGTTGTTGATCTTACGCTCCAAATTATTTTGAACATTACTGTTGCAGTTCTTTGGAACCAAAGTTAATAAACCAGATAACATTTTTGCAGTAAAATACATTGTATACTGATGTTTTTTTCCCCCTTTAGTTACTTTTAGTACCAAAATACACATAGGATAATGTAACCAGGGCTGTCAGAGTTGCAATGGGTTTATGTTAGGTCAGTGAATGATCTGATCATCTGACTGTTGATCGCAGTAATCTACATTATTAGCAAAAATAGAGGGCCCCAAACCAAATTTCCCTTAGGGTTCCATGGAGGCTTGGGCTGGCCCTGCTCCCATCCTGAGCAAGTATAGTGGCAACAGTGGGAAGGAAAAACACCCTTTAACAGTGTCGTGCTCTGTGGATCAGTGAGGCAACTACAAGGTGCGTGGCAAGTCCTTACTGCAGCCTACCTTCCAAGAGGGTCTTTTGAACTGGTCCCTGGGTTTGGGTCTTACCTGCAACTATGTGGGACAGCTGCGACTAAAGGCTGTTGATGAGAGGATTCGTCTGGACAACTAGCTACCTTCATTTGCACGTCACACCCAAATTTCTCACCTTATGCTTCGCCCTACCTTAGCGGCCGGGGAACTAGAGCGGTTTAACATAAGGAAACTGTACATTAACGGTAATTCCTCTCCTGTTGAGCTTTGCAATTGTTACTCGGTCCGGTGGTTGTTTAGAATTCAGGATGTTGAACCCTTGGGTGTTGCTTTAATTACTCATTGTGCTAAAGTTTAACCTGTTAAAACCTCCTATCTTCGATGTTACCTGTTTGAACCAAAGTCTCATTTCCAAGAATATAAATTATTAAGTGTGAGTCGAGCATTTTATGTTTTGCTTTGCTTTAATTGAATAATTTGCAAGGGAACAGTGTTATAACATAGCGATACAAAGGATTAACTTGAGTATATTTAGAATATAAGGAACAATCAGCTGGATGGATTCTCAATCTTGATATAAGGCAGTTTCTTCGGTAGGGGACTCTTGAGAAGTTGTTCCTCTTCTGGTCCAGTTGAGGGAAGGGAAACTACGCAGTGTTCCTTCTTCTCTTTCTTCTTCACTTCCAATAAGCCCCAGACCTCACTACCTTATGTCTAAAACCTCACCCAGTAAAGGTATTTCTCCCTAAACTCAAGCACTCTCCTACAGCTTTGAGCAATTAGGTTGTAAAAGCAATTCGGCTTCCTATCAGCTATTTTATCCGCTGTTAGTCTAATCTGGTTTAAGTTTTCAGAATAGGCAGGATTGGAGAGACGTCTCACTCGCATCACTTCTGTTCAGAGCCCCTGGGGTCTCATAAGCAATGCCAGGAGCAATTACCTCACCTTCATTGGTGAAGCTTGTCTCTGCATGCCCACAACTAGTCAGGTACGAGGGACCAGGTTTGGCTTCTGATCCGGGCTGAGTGAGGGGGGGGGGGCTCTTTCTACTCTTCGTCAGAAGAGAAAAATGAGCTCTCCCTCAAGGATCGCTTGTTCCCTCTGGGTCAGCTGGGTACCTCCTTCTTCTGCCTCGTCTTCTCCAAGCTCTGTCGTGTCAGCAACTTGGTGCATCGACAACAAGATCTGGATCAGAATCCAATTTTTTAGAGTCCTTCCATTTACGTAGGTTCTGGGTGTCACTCCTGAGCTCTAGGTTTGTATAAAAGGCTGGTTCTGTGTGATTTCCTAGTCCTGATCTAGAGCCTTAGGAATAGGGATTTTGAAAAGAGGCTGGTTTTATTAGTCTCTGACTTTCACTTGGGAGATGCATGTGTCCTGTTTTAGGCACATTGATTTCATTTTTTCCTTAGGTCTGATTCTTCACCTGATTCTCCTGCAGAACTCATTCCCGAGCATTGTTCATCACCCTGATCAAGTTTTTTCTCATTCATCATCTGCCTGTATTGCCACAATCTAGCTAGTTCTCCTTTATACTCTGCAATTTTTTGGGTGGCTCTGACATTAGAGCTTACTAATTGCCTGCATAACCCGATTTCTTTGGCTACCATTTTTACTAGGGAGTCATATTCAACTGACGGACTGAGTATAGAAGTTATAGTTCCACATCTGTCTCCCTCGATCTGTGTTATCCACCATCGTAGCCATGCTTTAATATCGATCCTGCTTTTTATCTTTGCCGGATCTTTTAGTACTATCATTTGACTGCCCTGCTTTTCCTTTAGGCAGTAAAACTCTTTCTTGGCTTTTATGAAGTGTTCCAATACTTCATGTAGAGTTTCTTCATTCACCTTTGGGTTACTCTCCCTAACCATTTTCTGAACAGCTGGATCCCAGGTCTGAAACCCATGACCGTATGGGAGGACTTGGAACGTTGGCCCTTCTTCTTTATCTTTGTCGGTTTCTTCGTCCATATCATTAGGGGATCCGGTTATAGATTCTTGTTCATTCACCTGCCCAGATATTTGTTTTCTTCTCTGTTTATGTGCCTCCATCCTGGCCAATTCTTCTTTGTACTCATACTTTCTGGCTGCCTTCGCATCTGGGCTCACATTGGAGTATGCTAACCCTGATGTTCTAGCTACCATCTTTACTAGGGGGTCATACTCAATCGATGGACTATGTAACTTTGTTATGTCCAAGCCTCCGAATGTCTCAAGTAGCTCAACCCACCATTGTAACCATTTTTTGATGTTTGTTTTATGTTTCATTTTTTCTGGGCCCCTCATTACCACTATCTGACGGCCCTCTACTAGCCCAGGACAGTGGAAGATTCCGCTTTCTGTCATTTCATTGACTAGATGCGTCTCTAACGTCTCATCCTTCACCTTTATGTGACTTTTTCTGTACTTTGTTTGAATAAGTGGATCCCAGGTATAGAACCCTTGGCCATACAGAATAATTTCCATCTTTATTTCTGTCTTTGGCTCTCCTTTGGTGTCGGGTTCTGGCTGGGTTGGCTCCCCCACTTTTGGCTGCTCTCCCGACGCTGCTGTCGCTGCTTGCTCGGGCGTTAGTTCAATTGGATCGTTCTTCTTGGACTGGTCCTCCAGTCCTGTTAGGTCCACCTCTGTGGCCATTCTTCGTTTTTGTCGTATCGAGTTGTCTGTTTTCAAAGCCGACTGATTTTCTGTCCCTGTACAGGAAGAAACCTCCAGCAGAACCAGGGTCAGGACGAGTGAACATCTGCTTCAACGGGCTGGTTGAGAGGACAGAAAGGAGAGACAAATGAACACAGAATGGTCGGTCCAGGTTTTGGTCCAGGTGAACCTGAAAGATAAAAACACAAGTTAGGATATAAAAAATAATTACAAATACAAATCAGGTTGATCAGAGTAAGTAATGACAGTAGCAGAGTGAAAAAGTGTGGTCAGTTTGTCCTCCAGCAGTCTAAGTCTATAGCTGCAGAACTAAGGGACAGCTCAGGAAACCCAAGACAACTCTAACTTCAGGATTTATGAAAAAGTAAAGTGTTAATCCCAGTCTTCAAACTGGACAATGTGTCAGCCTCATGGACACAAACTGGAAGTTGGTTTCACAAGAGAGGAGCCTTAGAACTGAAAGATCTAAAAAAATAAAATAAAATTAAAGCACAAACACGAGGAGAACATGAGCTCCACACAGAAAGACCCCAGGTCCAACCTAGGGATTGAACCCTTCTTGTTGTGACGCAGCAGTGCTAACCACTGTGCACCAGTGTGCTACACGATGGCTCAGTGAGCATGACAGAAAGTATTAAAAATAAGACTCCATATGTTAATCTGCTGTAGAAGTACATCCAGTAACTTTAAATAATATGCATTCAGTAGTTCATGTGGTATTTCACTGACAGTGTTGACTCAAACAGGTAACGTCCAGGGTTGCCAGATCTCCAGACCGAAAGAAAATAAAAATAAAAATAAATATCACATTTTTGTCATCTGTGTATGTTCCCATACTTGACAGACGAAATTGGTCTCTGCATTTAACCCAACCACCACCAGGTGGTGCAGTGAGCAGCCGTGGTCAGCGCCTGGGGAGCTGGGGAAATAGATAATAATAATAATAATGAATTCAATTTATAACGCACTTTTCATTAATGAAAATCTCAAAGTGCTACAAGGAGCAACAGAATTAAATGACAATAAAACAAATAATAAAACAATTAAAATCAATAACAATATCAGCTAAGATCAAAAGTAGAATCATGAGGAGGTAGAGTATGCTTGGTCGAAAAGAAAGGTCTTCAAGTCGCTCTTAAAGTCAACCACAGACTGTGGGGCTCTTAGACATTCAGGAAGAGAGTTCCACAGGCGGGGGGCAGCCACACTGAAAGCCCGGTCTCCCATGGTCCTTAATTTGGTTCTCGGAATGTGAAGGAGATTGCTGTTCTGTGACCGCAGCGAACGGGTGGATGAGTATGGAATAAGAATATCCTTCAGATAATCTGGTGAAGTTCCGTGTAAGCATTGATGTGTAATGAGAGCAGTTTTGTACTGAATTCTGTAGGCGACAGGAAGCCAATGAAGGTTATGGAGAATGGGCGTAATATGTTCAAATTTACGAACTCTCAACAAGATCCTTGCTGCACTGTTTTGAATATATTGAAGTTTCTGAAGGTTTTTGCCAGGGATTCCAATAAACAGGGAGTTGCAGTAGTCGAGCCTGGAGGAGACAAAAGCATGGACGAGCTTCTCAGCATCGGAAAAAGTTAGGGATGGGCGAAGTCTGGAGATGTTTCGAAGATGGAAGAAGCAAGTTTTAAACAGATGCTTAATGTGATTTTCAAATGTAAGATTGGAGTCCATTTTTATTCCAAGATTAGTAACAGAGGTGGAGAGGGGGATGTCTTGTCCAGAAAAGGAAAGTCTTGTTATAGGAGATGTTTGTACCTGGTGAGGGGTGCCAATCAGTATGGCCTCAGTCTTGGAGCAGTTTAATTGAAGAAAGTTCTGATTCATCCATGCCCTAATTGCCTCCAGGCAGGCAGAGAGGGCAGTGAGTGAAGATGGAGATGACAAGGTGGAAGATGAGGATGCTCCAGTCCTGATGTAAAGCTGTGTATCGTCGGCATAACAGTGAAAAGAAATGTTGAACTGATTAATAATTTGACCTAAAGGCAGCATGTAAAGGGAAAACAGCAGGGGCCCCAGAACCGACCCCTGAGGGACACCACAGGAGACACAAACTGTCTGGGACGTGGCGTTGCCAAGACTAACACATTCCAGCCTATTGGAGAGGAAAGATTTGAACCAGTCCAGGACTGTGTCGCAGAGACCGACCTCCACATGAAGACGGTGGAGGAGGATACTATGGTCCACAGTGTCGAAGGCTGCAGTGAGGTCAAGGAGGACAAGGATGGAGGGAGAGCCAGTGTCAGCAGCCAAGAGGACATCATTGGTAACCCTCAGCAATGCAGTCTCTGTACTGTGAGCTGCCCTGAATCCAGACTGGAACTTCTCATACAGGGAGTGTTGTTGTAGGTGATCCTGCAGCTGAGCAGCAACAGCTTTTTCCAGCACTTTAGACAGAAAAGGGAGGTGTGAAATTGGGCGGTAATTAGAAAAAATGTCGGGATCCAAATTAGATTTTTTCAGAAGAGGCCTAATGATGGCGGTTTTTAGAGGCAGTGGAACATGACCAGATTGTAGAGACTGATTTATTATTTGAGTGATAAGTGGGCCTATTGCAGAATGATTGGTTTTTATGAGAGAAGAGGGGAAAGGATCCAGGGCGCAGGATGAAGGCTTCATTTTCTTGATGATGGCCTCCACCTCACTCTGAACAACTTCGTCAAAGCTGTTTAGGGTCCCAGAATGCAGACNAGCGTTTGTTTTGTGAGACCGGCACGCACGTGGAAGCTGCGCTGTGACGTGTTATGGGTATTAGCCAATGAAACGCGGCCCTGTGGGCGGAGCTTGGTAAGGTCCATGACCTAAAGCTCTCATCTGATTGGTTGCCGTGTATGTCAATCAAGTGACGGGATGTTTGATAGGCTAAAACTCAAGATTCAGTTGTCATCTGATTGGTTGCCCTGTATGTCAATCAAGTAACAGGATGTTTGATTGGCTGACAATTTTTTAATGTCACGCTGCAGAAAAAAAAAAAAATAGGGATGTCCCGATTCCTCCAAATCCGAGGCCATGGTCTTGAGCCGGAAAAGGGTAGCATGCCCTCTCCGGGTCGGGGATGAGGTCCTGCCCCAAGTGGAGGAGTTTAAGTATCTCGGGGTCTTGTTCACGAATGAGGGAAAACTGGAGCGTGAGATCGATAGGCGGATAGGTGCAGCATCCGCAGTGAAGCGGGCTCTGTACCGGTCTGTCGTGGTGAAGAGAGAGCTGAGTCGAAAGGCAAAGCTCTCAATTTACCGATCGATCTACGTTCCCACCCTCATCTATGGTCATGAGCTTTGGGTTGTGACCGAAAGAACGAGATCTCGGATACAAGCGGCTGAAATGAGTTTTCTCCGCAGGGTGTCTGGACTCTCCCTTAGAGATAGGGTGAGAAGCTCAGTCATCCGGGAGGGACTCGGAGTAGAGCCGCTGCTTCTCCACATCGAGAGGAGCCAGTTGAGGTGGCTCGGGCATCTGGTTAGGATGCCTCCTGGACGCCTCCCTGGGGAGGTGTTCTGGGCATGTCCCACCGGGAGGAGACCCAGAGGAAGACCCAGGACACGCTGGAGGGACTATGTTTCTCGGCTGGCCTGGGAACGCCTTGGGATTCCCCCAGAGGAGCTGCTCCAAGTGGCTGGGGAGAGGGAAGTCTGGGCCTCCCTACTTAGGCTGCTACCCCCGTGACCCGACCCCGGATAAGCGGACGAAAATGGATGGATGGATGAGATGTCCCGAGCCGATCATCACATGATCGGAAATCGGTCCCGATCATGTGGTTTCAGACTCTATTTGAATCGGACGTTACACACCGATCAGGGATCGGATATATATGTGTATATTTATTCTAAACCCAAACGGGAATATTAACTGTTAGTATGCTATGTTACAGAGTCAATTTGTCTCGAAACAACAAATGCACAATATTTTTGCAGCAGTGCCTGCCGTAAAGCAGTGACTGCCGTAAAAAAGAAGCAGAACACGGGATTAGCTTGAAGTGGAGGTAGGCATGTCTCTTTCGTGTGGAGATATTTTAAAGTGGATGACAAAGATATTGCGTTTGCAAACTGTGAGATATGTAAAGTTCGTATTTCAAGAGGAGGTAAGGAAAAGGCTGCATTTAACACAACAAACCTGACAAGGCACCTCAAAAACAAACATCTGACACAATATACAGAGTTTATTTGTTTACATGCCTGCTGAGTATTTTAAGTTGAGCTGCTTATTTTAAATTAGACATTTTTATTTCATACTGTTGCACTAAACTTCAATGTGAAGATTTTTTTTTAAATCTTATTACTTGATTGTTCAATCTACCTCACAGAAGTACTCTGTTAAATGTTAAGGTAAATAAAATAAAAATTAAGGGACATCTGGATCTGTTTCTTTTTTTTTCCTTCATTTTAAAAATGTATTTTAGAAGTATCGGCTCGGGTCTCGATATCGGCCAATACTCAAATTAAAGGACTCGGACTCGGGGGTCAGAAAAACCTGATCGGGACATCCCTAAATAATGTTACGCTGCGATCGACCAGTAATGCCTCCGCGATCGACCGGTAGCTTGCGATCGACGTTATGAGCAGCTCTGCTCTACACAATTTGATAACATTTCTTCAAAGACAAGACAGGCTTTAGGTGAGCCGATTGCCATGTTGGCACGCAGCTGGATATCTCATCGACTTGAAGACTTGATGACGTGTCTATCTCTGCTGTCATCTGTGGATCTAAAGGACGCATATTTAATTGGATTTATGATAACTGGTTCCTGCTTTTTGGATTCAGCTGGTTGCTGGTTTTATCTACAATTTAAGGAAGTTCGTCTGCAGCAAATTGAGACTCGATCATGCTGCTTGCCTTTGTGATGGCTTGGTTCTTGCCTGTGTACCCGGACTCAGTTGCCTTGGGCAGAATGGATCAGATCTTGGGGATTTTTACACAGGTACGTTCCATCGGTGTGGCTACATAATTTGGACATTTTCAGAATTTTTTTGGACCAACACAGACTCGAGGCAGATGTCATTATGTTCTGTCTGTACTCAAAACAACTGTGTGTTTATCTGAATCTGGCTAACCCGGCTGGCCTTCAAGGCCACCTTATCTGAATTCGCCTGGAGGACATGTAATCTGACGCTCACCCCCCACCCATCGGGGAACTCCACCGTCAACCAGTGTGAACCAGCTGAATAAACATTGTCATCATTTTCAGGACTCTTGGATCCTCATTAGCGCTGACCTTGGCCATTCCCCGACACCCTCGAGAATGTTTACGGATCTCATCGGAGGAGCTGTTGATTATTCCATCCTTATCAGAACTCTTACGGTGACCTCGATAGTATCTATGAATATTGCTCATTGTTCTCGGTGTCTCCCCGCTCTGCAGATTGTCAACGTCATTATGTGCTTATCTGTGTGAGGTGTTTTTTATATTGTAATTTTTTTTCTCAAGCATGAAGAAAGATTTTAATAGGATTTTTTTCGCCTCCATTTCCTAATGTGTCTAATTTCATTACTTTTTGTCTGTCTAGTAGATCTCACTTGTAAATGAGTCTTCGAGGCTCAATGTGACTTATCTGTCTAAATAAAGGTTGAATGAATTCAACTTACTTCCTTGTACAAAAGAAGACGGGTGACTTTCGTCCCATTTTGGATCTGATGGGACTCGACCAATATTTAAAGGTCATGCCCTTCCACATGCTCACAACAGTAGAGGTCCTTCAAGCGGTCACAGAGGGGGAATGGTTCACGTCTATAGACCTNTTAGCGTAGCTAAATAATCTGTTAGCTTTACAGCGGATTGACTAAGTTTTATAATTCATAAGCGGATTTGTGCTATTTTTATTTAAAATGCAGTACCGCTAATAACTAATTATCTATCAGTAAAAACGAAATAACGTATTTACGAGCAGCGCCGGATGTGGTCCGTGACAAAAAAGCGTCCCCCTCAGTCTCTTGGTGTGTGCTCTCTCTATAGCAGTTAGCAGCCAGTGTGTTACTCTGCAGCCTTATTGCTTGTTTTCGAAGAGTCAGACGAAGACTTTTTAACATGGAGGGTGAACTTGTGGATGTTTCTCAGGGCCTACGCGACGCGTCTGGATTTAAAAATAGAAGTTCGCCACATTAGCACTCTTCAAAATGGCGTCCGCGACGGCCAAAGAAGCCAGGATTTTACAACAAAACACGGTAAAACAATTATTTCTTTGCTGAGAAAAAATATATTTCATAGCTGACGTTATAGCACAAGTTTTTCTGAGCTTGAGAGTTTCACGAAATGGTCAAATCTGCTGGATTTAAAAAAAGTAGTTCACCATTAGGACTCTTCAAAATGGCGTCCGCGACGGCCACAGAAATTAAGAACATAAAATAGACAGGGCAGCAAACTTACATACTCAGGGAATCACAAGGAACTCAGGAGACAGAGGCAACAGGAGACAATGCCAGGACAATGATAAACACAGAGATACAGACTTATTTTTGATTTGATGTTCATTCATTCATTTTAAAAGAACAATACAAAACAGTTTCATCAGATACAAGGATGAATAGACTTTTAGCTGAATGGATGGATGGATAGACAGTTAGCTGGATGGCTGGATGGATGATCTTTAACAAGTTCTAAAATCATTAAAATTTAACCTCAGCTTGTGCCTCTGACCCAACAGAACCTCAGCAGCAGAACCCTCTGTGGTTCTCTGCAGGACTTCATCAGTCTCTCTCCTGGTTCTGGAGGAGTTCTGACCCACTCTTCTTTCCATTGTTGCTTCAGTTCTTTGAGGTTTCTGCTCAGCTCTCTGAAGGTCCCACCTTCAGGTTCTGGACTCTGACTGGGCCGTTGATTTGATTTGATTTGATGTTTATTCATTCATTTTAAAAGAACAATACAAAACAGTTTCATCAGATACAAGAATACAAGTAGGATAAAATGAAAGGAGCAGAAAGAAGATGAAATCTTATTATATCTGCCCCTTATTTCACAGTTTGTTCAACCAATGATAACCTTCAAACTACATCACAAAATGAATAACTCTACTTAATTTTTCTAACTGTAATACACAAACACACTAAGCTACATCATATATAGTTTTTGAGCAAGTCCTTTTTGACCTTTTTCTTAAATGTATACATTGATTTTGCATTTTTAACATCACTCTCCAGAACATTCCACAATCCAACTCCCTGAATTGAGGTAGACCGTCCCTTTAAGCTGGTTCTGAATTGTGGTTTGATGAATATAATGTAATAATAATAATGTCTTTTCCTGTCATCTGCGTATGTTTCCCATACACAGACGAATATCGTCCCTGCATTTAACCCAACCACCTACCAGGTGGTGCAGTGAGCAGCCCGAAAGCGCCCGGGGAGCTGGAGAAATAGGTGTGCACTCATAGACACCCCAAGGTGGGTAGTGGCCGGGGCGCGAACCCGCGTCCTTCGGGTCCCAAGTCAAAAGCCCTGCCACTAGACCATCTTGGCTCCTATATACAAGATACAAGATACAAGATACAAGAAGGTTTATTAACATTGCATCAATTTTCACCAATACAACGTAAATATGTAGTTACAGTCATCCAGGAGAGAGAATGAGTGCAAAAAGCTGCAGCTTAACAAAACACATGACATGTTTATCAACACATGACATGTTTATCAACACATGATATGTTTATCAACACATGATATGCTTATAGCGCGGCCGCTCTCATCTGTCCCCAGATGAAGGTCAAAAGCAGGAAAACAGGCAAAGACACGGGGTTTTACAGCATTGATATTAAAAAAGATGAATCACATTTTGTCTTCAAGACACCGCGTGATCCAGTAAAAACCATATCAAAAAGCACATTTAGTTACAATAACAAATTGAGAGACGGCAGGCAAGGAGATAGAGTCTGTGAGTAATTTCAGACAAACACAAGTTCAGCAGATGTGCAACTGGGCGTTATCTGAGGCTGCACAGAAATCTCTGGGGGGGGGGAGGGGGGGGGCAGCAGGTCTCTTCAGCTCCACACTCCCAGGAGAATGGCTTCCGACAGCCTTCTTTTCAAGGACATGTACAGAAGCCAGATAATATTCTTGTTTGTTATCCAATAGACCACAGTGTTCTTTTCCACTGCCGCCATCAAGTCTGTGGTGCTGTTTCATGGCCGAAAAAAATCCAAGTAATATGTGGTTCCGCTCCGCTCCGCTCTATGAACTCCCATCTGTCCCTTGATTGATCCGGGGTGGCTGTAAACAAGTCCCAAAACGCACAGCAGGTCCGCGGTGATCCACCACCGCTCCAAGCGAGCGATTGAGCTCATACAACAGCTGGGATGAGGAGCTCACGGCCCGGTTCAGAGAATTTTGCTGATCAGGTAGTGCCGACAGCGCGCTGATAGCTGCCGAAGCCTCCCTCAGTTTCCAGTAACAAACAACTCCGCTTACGCCAAAAAACAGAGCAGTTGCTACCAATAATCCAATAATCCACAAATCCTCCACGTCTTCGACACTTAAGACGGTCAGACACATGGGCTGCCACTGACCCCACGAGTCCAGCACGTATCCAGCCGCGTGTGTGTCGGAGGGACAGACAGCTTCTCCTGGCACGGTCCGCTTCGTGGAAAAAATCTTATCCATTGAAGAAACAGCCCAATTTATTAATTCCATATTGGTTCGAGTGAGCGCTGAAGGGTCGCAGACGAGACGAAAAGCAAGCAGGGAGTAGGAAAAACTTAGGGAGGGAAGAGCAGAAAGATATGCGACCTGCCTTGCCGAGTGCCGGAAGAAGAATATATCTGTCCCTTTAAGATTGTAATAACTTTGTCTAAATTTCTTTGGATATTTAAAGGTAATGTGTTATTATGAGCCCTATACATAACTGATAAAATACTATATTCTACCAATTCCTGGAATTTCAATAAATTTAGCTGAAGAAACAAGGTGTTTGATGGGTGACTGAAATGTTTTCTGGTGATTACTCTTACAGCTCTCTTTTGTAAAATAAAAACAGGCTTTGTAATTGTTTTGCACGCTTTTCCCCAAACCTCAATACAATAGATTAAATGTGGAACAATGATTGTGTTATACAACATATACAGAGCTTTATCAATTAAAAAATCCCTGACTTTATATACAGGTACATGAACACACAGCATGACAATCACAAACACCTGGACAACAAAATGGAGGAGATAAGCAAGACAATTAACAGAGAGACCAGGGAGTGTAGGGATGGGGACCCACCACCTGAGAGCAACATGCTTACAACTGTTATCTTGAAGTTCTAGGGTGTAGAGAGCCACAGAAACGGTTATGGTAGGCCGGATTTGGCCCACGGGCCTTGAGTTTGACACATGCGATCTAGTGGTACTAAAAGTAACAAAAGAAGAAAAAAAACAGCCAAATATGTCTGCAGTTTAGCTAACAGACTTTGGAATGGGTACATTTTGTCCTTGTCAAACCTGTTGAAGAGAACCAAACTAAATACTCTGAAACTCAAACAACTTACTGTATAACAGTTCATGCACCGCTAGTTGGCAGTGTAGTGCAAATATTGCATAACTTGCTGCTACCAATTGTTGAATTTAATTAGCGGATTAGAATTAGCTTCCCCTAATTTTCACAAGACATTAGTGCTTTTGAAATTGCGGACCTAAATAAATTAATTAGTGCTTTAGAAATAGCAGAACTAATTTTTGGATTAGCGTTGCCCACCACTGCCTGCTACTAAATGCAGATGCCAAAAAGGGGGTTGAAAATGATGTAATACTTCAACTTGGATTACGTTTAATGTCAAATTTTTTCTTGACATGTAAACTCTCTAACACAATGACAACGGTCAGACAGTGCAAATTGTAAATTTTCACAAATCTAAATTCAACGGTACGTGTGACGTCACAATGTGCTGGGACTGCAGGCATCCTTGTCATGGGGCTGTCATACAAAAAACGTGCCTTATACATATATGTATATATATGCATATATGTATGTATATATATGCATACAGGTAGTCCCCGATTTACGAGCGAGATCCGTCACAACGAGGCGCTCGTAAACCGGAAATCTCGTAATTTGGAACGGCCGCCATTTCGCTCGTAAATCCGGAAATCCGCTCGTAAATTGGAACGGTTTTCGCTAGCGCACCTAAAAACACTCTATTTTCATCTAAAAACTACTTTTGAGTGCATAAAAATGATCGGAAACGTGTGTTTATATGCTTAACTTGCTAACTGAAGTGAAAAAACACATGAAAACTCAGTATTTTTTTCGTTTTTTCCAAAAATGTGCAGCTCGTAAGTCTGGAACCTCGCAGATCAGAGCGCTCGTAAATCGGGGACTACCTGTATATATATATATATATATATATGTATATATATATATATGTATATATATATATATATATATGTATATATATATGTATATATATATGTATATATATATATATATATATATATATATATATATATATATATATATACTATATATATATATCTATCTATATACAGTATATGTATATGTTAACAGCACCTTTTATAACTGTGTTATTTGTATGGAATTGCCGATGTCCAATATGTAACTTTATCGTTAATATCGGTCAATACCAATATCATGCCGATAATATCGTACATCCCCACTTATTATTATTTTAAGCTCTTCAAACAGTGAGTTGAGACTTTTGCAATGAGGAGAACAGGTTGGGCAGCACGGTGGTGCAACTGGTAGAGCTGCTGCCTCTCAGCGAGCAGGTGCCTGGTTCATATCACGGTCCGGGGGTCTTTCTGGGTGGAGTTTGCATGTTCTCTCTGTGCATGTGTGGGTTTTCTCCAGGTACTACAGTTTCCTCTCACAGACCAAAAACATGCATGTTAGGCTGATTGGTAACTCTAAATTGTTCCTAAATGTGAGTGAGAGAGTGAATGGTTGTTTGTCTCTATGTGTCCCTGTGATGGACTTGTGACCCGTCCAGGGTGTATCCCGCCCCTCGCACAGTGATTGCTGGACATAGGCACTGGCGTCCGCCATGACCCAAAATGGAAGAAGCGGGTAAAAGATAATGGATGGATGGATGGATGAGAACAGGTTGGTAAAGCAAGAATCTAATCAATTATGAAATGCAAAGTCTCTCCAGCCTTTTACCTCCCACAATCTAGTCTTATTATCAACCTATGAGCTTGCACGTTGTGTAATCTCCATTCACAGGAGTTAATTTACTGCACATATTGGCTGCCTCCTTATTATCAATTGTATGTCATGTATTACAATAACCTCTCTGACCTCCAATTAGGGAAGCACCAATCAGAGTGGGGTTAATTCCAGCCGAACATAAATTTGGCCCAATCACTTCTGCTCGTGGATGACTGAGTCACTTTGTGGCACGTAAATGCATTCCCAGCCAGTCCACATCAACATATTACTGTACCTTGTTTTACTTTCTCTCCTAATAGAGCACATTTATCAAAAGCACTTTGCATATGGCTATACTTCTAAATAACAGTGGTAATGATACGTTCCCAAATCCATTCTGAAGCAGCAGCCAAACCACTAGATCAATACAAACAGGCTGTACAGTAATACTTCATTTAGTGTGCTTTTTGTTGGTAGAAATGTTATACTCTTCGGTTTGACTTTTCATCAAGAATAAATTGTCCTCCACCACAGATTAACTCCCAAAAGCATGGCTTCCGACAGCTTGTTCAATAAGACAGAGTGTTTGTGCAAGAAATCATGAATACTAAGTAAAAGAAGCGAAACATTTACAAAAATGATCTGCATTTCTAAAGGTCAGCTGTGTCTGAACTTTAAATCACATTTATTTACCATATGAAGCAGCTGAGGAGAGAGTGTCTGCCTGAGGAAAAGAGTGCCGACACTAGTTTGTATGAGTGCAGCTCACAAGAGTGCACTTAAACGGGAGGCCACGTGTTTTCTCCTGAGTGCATTTTCTGCTGAACAGCCAATAGCAGTTGTCTTTGAAGGCAAAGTACAATGGAGAGGGGCTGTTGGATGGGGGGGGAGACAAAAACTTTGCTCCTGTGTAGCCCAAGAGTAAGTAGGTAGACCTAAACAATGACAGAATGTCCTTGAGTTATAAATTTATAATATCCGTCAGGTGGAAGTGGGAGACAGCAGCTTCTGATTGGCTGCGGTTATAAATCATTCATTACACTTCACATCAATAATTAACATTCCAACCAAGCCTGAATCCTTTATGTAAATACTGTCACACGTTGGAAGGTTACCATTGTAAACTTGCTTAGGCAGCAGTTTGGGAACTTTTGATTGCAGGCTTAAAGTGTCGTGTTTGTCTCGGCATGCTTTTTTTGAACCAACCCGCGAGGCAATAAAGCACAAGGGCAAGAAGCTCATCCAAAAGTCATTGTAGGCCTGATGAGAGATTATTTGAGAAGTCTACTAAGCCCCTTAGATCCATTTGCAATTTTTTATATTGTTTTACTGAGGTTTACGTCTTAGTACTGTACTTACATGCTATAATACAAAGTAGAATATATATATATATATATATA
>JBBPBX010003479.1:14234-24446 GCA_038048925.1 Garcialebias charrua
CGAAGCACGGCCAGATTGTGTCCGGGTACCCATTGCTCTGCGTCACAAATCTTCCTGCCAGCAAGGGTGAAGTGGCCTGGACAGCCACCACAGGCACCTCCAAACCGCAGACTTCTGCTGACTTTTTAATGATTTCTGGAAGCGCAGTCAGCAGGCAGGTGTGTGCGCTCGGTGTAGTCTCCATTGGAGTTGCCGGCTGTCCACCATCTGGCGAGGATGCTCTGCTGCGTGTTGAACCAGCGGTGGAGCGTGGGGATACATGGGTCCCTACCTCCGAAGCAGGCTGGATCGCGGTGGCCGGCAGTTTCCGCTCTTTCGGTGGGAGGGTGGGGCGGCTCTGCACCTTCGCGTGGACAGGTCGGAGCCTTGCCGCTAGCACTCTCTGCGACTGAGAGTAACGGTGAGGCGGGTACAGCGTCACTGCAAGGTGACGCCGGCTCGTCACAGCTAGCTGCCTCCGAGGGAGACGTGAGCATGTTCAGCTCCTCCAGCATTTCCATAAAAGTCACGTCTCCCTTCGGCTGACACTCTTCGACCACCAGGTTGAAGAGGTTGAACCGGCAAGCTCTCTCCTCCTCTGATAAAATGCCACACGCGGGAAAGGAGAGCTGTGGTTCCAAAGCCTGCTCAGCTTGGACAGCGCCCAAGCAAGCCTTGCATAAGGGATGCGGGTCGGATGACAAAATGTACCCCGCCACGCACGCGGGGCAGGGCTTGAAGGTGGTCCTAAAATGGGACATAGTAGAGTATTCGTGTTGTACGAACGTGAAGAAAAAATGGGAACAGTATAATGGTCCACAGGCGATTTTATAGTGGACCACAGGGCGGGCCCACAGCAGGTGGGCATGGACTACAAGTCTTCAATGTTGGCGCGAAGCACGAGGGATAAACCCAACAAAGCATAGTTTTAAAGGGTGGAGCTTACATGAAATAGAACAGCAACAAGGTCAACCAAAGTGCTATAGAGCAAAAAAACAAACAAAGGACACAGAATAAAATATGAAGATCCAAATAAAGACAATAACTAAATGATTAACATTATAGAAAACAGACAAGTTAAAATCAGCTCACACAGTATCAAATGTCAGGAATAAAAGTGAGTTTTTAAACGAGCCTTAAAAATAGTGGAGGGAAGCTGTCTGACATCCAGTGGTAACTCATTCCACAATCTTGGACCTGCATAAGAGAAGACCTTGTCACCTCTGAGCTTAAAATGAGTGCCTGGAACCAAAAGAAACATCTAGTCTGCTGACGTCAGAGAGCGCTGAGGGACATATGGCTGCAGCAGATCAGTGAGATAAAAGGGGGCAGAACTGTTCAGAGATTTAAAAACATACGGGAGGATGTTGAACTGAACTGAATTTGAAAATGAACTGGGAACCAGTGAAGGAGGCCAAAATTGGAGTACAGTAATGTGCTCTTTTTTGACTGTACCAGTTAAAAGTCAGGCTGCAGTATTTTGGACCAGTTTCAATTGTGTAATGGAGGTGTGACTGATTCCAAACAGAAATGCATTGCAGTAATGGAGCCTGAGTGTTATTAAAGCATGTATTGCTGTCTCAAGATTACTTTTGGACAGTATAGGCTTCAATTTAGACAGTCGCCTCAACAGAAAAACAAAACAACAACACAAGATTTAATAATTGTGCTTACCGTATATGACTAAGTTTCATGGAAGGGTCCATTTCACTCCCATATTAGTGACTACTTGTTTCTCTAATGGGGCTAGAGAGGAAAGGTTGATACAATGGTTATTGATCGTGCAGAGAAAACTTCATGAAGGTCATGCATTTTTCTATGTCTATGCTTTTGGGAGGGTTTTTGTCTGTTATAATAATAATAATAAGTCTGTTGTACAAACATTGTACCCTAAGCAGTCATTTTTTGTACCCAAAATGTGACCCAAAAATTCAAGGTACGTACCAAACTGTAATCTATAAGTACCATTAGATCCCTGTCTTTGTGATATTTTTAGCAACATGATAATAAACTAGAAAGTAAAACAGACTGCTTAATGATGTTAGGTCACAAAGCAAATAAGTCTGTTTTGTTTTGTTTTCCAGCTCAAGCATTGGCTAGCCATTTGATCACAACTACCCAGAACTCTGTCATCCATCATCTGGATTTCCTGTGTGCCACCAGTGGGGCTGCCAAACATGGAAAGCATCAGGCTTTAGCATCTTCTCCCTCTGTATTCATGACACAATGCCTTCAGTGGCTTGAAGCACTTTTATGTTTGTTAGTACAGTATTCTGAAATTATTATACAGCAACAATTCAAAAGGGAAGGGTGCCCAAAGGGAGAATTAGCAATGACTTCTCCAAGTTGGCAACAATGTGTGTGTTTTTTCCCCACAACTTTGGTCAATAATTTTATTTTTGTCTCTTGTAAGGAATAAAATATATGATTAGCAATTAAGCAATCCCATCATGCTTATGTATTACTTAAAAATAAATTAAAATGTCTAATTAAAATGTAAGAACATTTTGCTTTTTTCATGGGAATGGCACGTGATCTTCCTATTCTGTTAGCACAGTGGCTTATTTCTTTCAGTGCCTTATTAAGTGAAACATTTAATTTTTTAACAATGTATCTAAAACAAAATGAGAGAAAACTGTGTTGACTCAGGAACCCACAAAAATCAAACTGGTTTGTGACTAGCAATCGCTAAGCTTCAACCATTCTTTTTGGCATTAACATCAACGAGCTGAAGCACATCAAATTCAAGTTGTTCAGCACGTTGTCATGTTGTTTTACAGACAAGGGGGAAAAAAAAGAGATCCTATGCACCAGACCAAAGATTTTAAAGATTAGCTGCAGGTTTCATCAACTTTTGTGCTTTGAAAAGCAGTTTACATTTTACTACCCAGCTTTAGTATAAAGCAGAAACTAAGGGTTGGTTTTGACAAGCTCTTGGTGAAGCATTTGGGTGCAAGGTGGCTGTTCATCAAATGGTGTTACTTTTACAGATTTGTATTAAAAAAAGACAGATTTTGCCTATAATTATTTGTGTTTGGTCTTAATGAACATAATGTAAAATGTCATGTTTCTCCTAAAACAAGACAATGATTAAAGAAAGAGAAAGAGAGTGGTTTACGAGTGTGTACATGTGTATTTTGCCACCACACAGTTTGCTGTTAGTGTACAGAGTATTCAGTGGAAGGCTGAAAGTATATGGCAAAATGGCTCCTTTCACTGTGCTGTACATTAATATTTTCCTTGCATAGCAGCAAATTATATTTTTTATTTAAAATGCATCTGAATTTGTAGTTACTTTCATCCCAGCTGAAGTGTCAAGAAATTCATGCTGTTTTGTTTACTAAGTTGAATTACAATAGATCTCCCATACAGGAATAAAGCCACACAGATAAGAAAAAAAAGTATATAGTGTACATGGATTATAAGAGAAAACACAACAATATAAAAATATATTCTTTTGTTATATCTAATCTTGTATTTATCAAATTGTTTATAGCAAATTGTGAATGTAAAGTATTTTAAATGTATCTGTCCATTGTCACAACATGGTGATTGATGTATACCTGAGATGAACTATTTAGACAAAAAATATATTCTTCTGTGTAACCCTGAGCTACTCTGTCACTTATGAATGTGAACAAATACACCCTAGCTCTCGTGGACCATGTTTACAGAAATGATGTGCTCCATACCACTGTCCGGTTAAAAGTGACTGTCAATAAAGATGTCTGAAGTATTCACCACATAGAAATAAACAATTTCTTGTATACAGACTTGAAGACGTGTGCTTTATAAGTTGATATTATATGTCACATTAAAGAGAAACCAACCCTTACTAATAAATGTATTTCATGCCATAATTTGAAACTAAGAGAAATGACAATGTTGTAGCAGTTTTGGTCGAACCTTGAAAAATGACACTTTGCGATATTGCAAGATGTTATACTCACAGTATGTGTTAATGACTATCAGCTAAAACCACAACAGTCTGGCAAACTGGCTGCGATAAAGCCAATTATGCATTGGATAATGTCGATTAGCTGTGGAGGCCTTTTGAACTTAATTGATTGTGAAAGCTGATCAGTTGTGGATGTAAATATAATATACTTTATAAAATGTTCATTCAAATTTGTCTAATATAGACATTTGTGTAACTTTTTTTTGCACAAACACAATGACAAAGGCTCCTTGCCAACTTAAAAAAAACTTTATAACTTTAACAAATGTGCATACTGTAAAATTTGAATCTGCCATGCTGTGGAGTATTTAAAATTGTTTGGTTCTTTTCTACTTTAACAATCTTCCTATTTCACTAGGATTCTGAGTGCTGATTATCCTTTGACATGACTGTTTTTCTACATTATTTCATTACTTAGTTGTAGGGATAATTTAAGTGGCCGGGAGTAACTTGACCCCACGTTGCCCCTGTCCTGGGTTGCAGTGGTCACTGATTTTTGCCGATCTAGAAGTTTTTAGAATGACCCACCGGATGCCTTCAATTGTTTCTAATTTCTTTCTGACACAATTTGTTATCATTTATATGCCTAGACAATACTAAAGGACTGTCTCAACTGATCGTGATAAGCACGCTATGAACTGAGTTCAGCACAGTTTAATCTTGGATGATGAGAAATAAGAGCTGTTTTCTTTTTTATGTACTGGGTAATTTGTCAGGAATTTGTTTAGCAAAAAATGTGTTTAATCTGAGATGTACATCAATTTACCTTGGATAATCAATCAATAAATCAATCAATCTTTATTTATAGAGCCCCTTTCAGCAGCCAGAAGGTGCACAAAGTGCTGAACAATACAGAAATAAAAACAAACAATAAAAACAAACAATAAAAAAAAACAATAAAAAACAGCCAGTTAAAATTTAAAAACAATCTAGACTTAACAAGAATGTCAAAGAACCACTAGGCATTAAAAGCCTGCCTGAATAAGAAGGTTTTTAGATTAGATTTAAAAGACTCCATATGAGTAATGGAGCGCAAGTCCAGAGGTAGCTTATTCCAGAGACTGGGTGCAACGAAAGAAAAGGCCCGGTCACCCCAACGTTTGTAGTTGGTCTTTGGAACAGATAGGAGAAATGTATTTGATGATCTCAGTGTTCTCCTATATTCGCGGACAGTTACAAGATCAGTCAAATACAGTGGGGCAAGACCATTAAGAGCTTTAAAAGTGAATAATAAAATTTTAAATTTAATTCTAAAATCAATTGGAAGCCAATGGAGAGAAAATAAAACAGGGGTAATGTGTTCACGTCTGGAGGTGTTGGTTAAAAGTCTAGCTGCAGCATTTTGGACCAATTGAAGGCGTTTAATGGAGGATTGGGAGATTCCCGCATATAGGGAATTGCAGTAGTCAAGCCTTGAGGTGATAAAAGCATGAATGGCCTTTTCTAAATCAAAACGATTTAAAAAAGGTTTAACTTTGTATAAAAGACGTAGTTGATAAAAACAGGCCTTGACTACAGACGCTATTTGTTTATCAAATTTTAAGTCCTTGTCAAATGTCACCCCCAAGTTTTTAATTTTTGGTCTGCATTTGGAAGTTAGAGCACCAAAGTTACAGGGAGCATCATCACCGAAGAAGATGCATTCTGTCTTTCCTTCGTTTAAAAACAAAAAATTACGGTGAAGCCACTGTTTAATGTCGGCAATACAATCAGCGTATGGGGTGAGAAGATTGCTGTTTTTGGGTTTCATTGGTAGATAAATTTGTACATCATCGGCATAGCAGTGAAAAGAAAAATTATGTCTGGCTATTACTGATCCAAGGGGCAGCATGTACAGTGAAAAGAGGAGAGGACCGAGAATAGAACCCTGCGGCACACCACAAGAGAGAACCGCAGTGGAGGAAGAAAGAGTGTCCAGCATGCTAAGTGATAAGCATGCAAAGATAAGGTTTTTTTGTGGCTATTTAAAAAGGAATGCTGTAAATTGTCTAAACAACAACAAATCCCAGTCCGGGGGCCTTTCTGGTTGGAGTTTGCATCTCCATGCATGCGTGGGTTTTCTCCGAGTACTCCGGTTTCCTCCCGACCAAAAACATGCATGTTAGGCTGATTGGCAACTAAATTGTCCCTAGGTGTGAGTGAGACAGTGAACGGTTGTTTGTCTCGTTTGTCTCTATGTGGCCCTGGGATGGACTTGCGACCTGTCCAGTGTGTACCCCGTCCCTTGTACAGTGATTGCTGGACATGCGCACCGATGACCCCCATGACCCAAAATGAAATAAGTGGGTAAAAGATAATGGATGGATGGAACATGCTTCATGGTTTCCTCTGGTCTGGTCATTATGACAGTGTGATCATTGAAACACCATCAGAGAGGGAAATAATCAAAGAACAAAAATGTCAACAAATAAATGGATTATTTATTATTATCATTATATCATTTATTATCATCATTATTATTATTATTATTCATGGATGTTGTAAGATAGATCAGTGCTGCACTAGTCATAAATAAAACACATCCATCCATCCATCCATCAATCAACCAATCAATCAATCAATCCACCCAGCCAGCCATCCATTATCTTTACACCCTTCTTCCTTTTTGGGTTGCGGGGGTGACTGGTGCCCATATCCTTTTTCCTAGTGTTCCTATGTGAGTACATACTAATGTATATACAGTACTGTGCTGTATATTTTCTTCACCTGCCAATATGTAGTCGGTTTACCTTCAACTCTCCATTTACCCAAGTTACCTCAAAAATATTCCAGAAAAATGAGATGAGATTCAAATGCATTGCTAACCTACCTTGAGTCCCAGTGTTAGACAGAATTTTTGTCACAGCTCCAGCTAAAGAGACCTATAAAACTTCAGCGTGCATTCCACGTCATGTGTCTTCTTCAGATGAGTACTGCAGTTTGCTGGCAGATTAAAGCTGAAGTTAAAAAAAAATGTGCACTAAAATTCTTAATTCATTCATTTTGTACAGGAGGTCATGCTTCTACTCAAACACCTCTTCAAAGACTGTTGTAACACATCTCCTGGGACCCTCTCCCAGAAGTCGCAAAGCTCCATATACTGAATGGAAAAAGCAAAGTAACTCCATACATCAACTTTCAATGCTAAAACACTTAAATTTGGTGGACTACAGTAACAATGCCAAACATCACTACCTTTCTTTAAAAAATGAAATGTTGACATAATATCAAAAAAAGGTGTTCAATAAGAAACAACTGGACTTTATTTGTAGCAGAAGACGTTTCGACCTTCATCCAAAAGGCTCCAATTGAGAAAACCTTTTGGATGAAGGGCGAAACGTCTTCTGCTACAAATAAAAACCAGTTGTTTCTCATTGAACATCTTTTTTTGATTTTATCATGTCCTGGATGACTGAGAATCTTCACCAGCATGTTGACATAGAATCTCCAGCTATCATCCATCCATCTGCTTCTTCCTTTCTGGGTTGTGGAGATTTCTTATGCCCATGTCCAGCAGTCAATCTGTGAGGGGTGTACACCCTGAACAAGTCATATCTATAGGTCCACATAGAGAAAAATGAAACAAAAAAACATTCTCATTTTCACTCACCTAAAAAAAAACTAGTTAGAGTTATCAGTTAACATGCTTGGTAAATTGTAAATGGGCTGTACTTATATAGCGCCATCTTACTAAGACACTCAAAGCGCTTTACAACACAATCTGTGACCTCATTTACCCATTCATACAGCACCCTACAAGATCTATACAAAGCTAATTGAACAAATCATTTTAAAGAGAATAATCAGTGCATTATCACATTCATACACCAATGGGACACACATTGCGGGCAAATGAGGGGTTCAGTGTCTTGCCCAGGGACACTTGGGCATGCAACTGCTGATGGATTTGAACCCCCAGCTCTTCCATTGGAGGACGACTGCTCTAACCACTCAGCCACAGCCAACCATTGTAATGGAGGATGAAACCAAAGCTCAGAATATAATTGTTTGATCCAGTGTTTGGATGTCCAAGAATGAGACACAAAAGAGATCTCAATCTCAACGGGCTCTACCTGGTAAAATAAAGGTGATTGATTGATTGATTGAATGAACAGAATTCAAGGACATGGAAGTAAAAAGGTAAGTGCTCTTATTTACAGGTGCAAGAAGGTGGTGGTGGAGTGAGACAAGGTCCAGGCTTCAATGGCTTACTTGGAGACAACAGGAGAACCGGACATCCAAGTGGGAGCACCAATGAACCAGAACCATGTTCTATGTGATGAATAAATAAAGAAATAAACTGTCGTTTAAATAAAGTCCTGAAAATATCTGAGCATTTTTTTTTATAAATCTGAAGTTGTTTAAAATAATTTTAGGAAGCAGAAAAAAAGAGTTGATGTACAATGATTTTATAGTAGTGTTTTTTTGTGTGTGTATGCCAAAAAGGTGTCCAGAGGGTCTAAAACATATTAAAAAAGTATTAGACATAGAGTAAAAAAAAAAAACAATGAGTATTTCCCCAAAAATTACAAAATAAATATTTTTTAAAAATCATGCCGCCAACTATCACACACCCAAATTGATCACTAAACAACAAAATAAATAAATAAATGAATAAATATAAAATAGATGTGCAAAACTTTCCAAGAAAGGGACAAGAGTTAAACACATGCCTTATTCATCCATGCAGCTGTGCTCTGTTTATCTAACAATTACCACATTTATGTTTCAGTTAAGTTCATGACATTACATTAAATCAGAAATCCATTGTAGGAGTTCAGTGAACTTGTGATCATATCTTATGTTGGAATCAAAGTTTGACGTTTATTAGATTCATGTCTATTTTTGCCTGGGATACAGGAAACAGGCCTTACTGTTTCATGGAAAACGTGGTTACCATGAATAAAAAAATTAAAATAAAAAAGGGGTTATATTTTTTTTTCAAGTTCTAATCTTTTGAGGTATTCTATTTGGATTTTGTCCAGAGTCTTAATGGTATTCACAAATTTAGGTATGGCTCAAGAAATAAATGAGACATAAATCATCTAACTGTGCCCATGGAAAGACTTTGCTGTCTCTGAGGATCCCTAGTTACCAGATAATGCCCCAAGCTACTTTGTGGGAACTACAAACTACTGAAGGCTGCAGAAGAACCCAATTATCCAACAGAACACTGGAGTTTGTCTCATTCACCTCTCAAACTATTTGGGTTTCCCGAGGCTATGACACCCCATACCATTAAAAAGGCATGCCCTTAGGCTGTATACAAATAAAAAGCGAAATGATACATTGTACCGGTGGTTTCCTAAAAGAAAGACAAAGTTTGATGTATCTGGCAGAACAGTTTTACACTTTACTTAAATATTTTTAAATATGCTTTGGAACTTAGAAGGCAGCAATATTTCTGTGTGATCTTCTTTGCATGATAGAGCTTTAGCCAGAATTTGTGGATGACACAGTATGGTATTTTTATTTTTATTTTTTACATATAGACAATAATTAGTGAAAAAGTTCCTGAGCTCAAGTAATGATGTCTGCAACAGAGCAGTTTTTAATGCAGTGTCACATTAGAGTCAGAGAGAGAGAATCTTTATTGTCATTCGCACCACATGTGGTACATGTGATGAAACAAGATTATGTACACAGGGTTCCAGTTACATCCAACAATAAAATGTAAAACAAGAGCAGTAATAACTTCTAAGATATGAACTAAGAAAAACATCAACTAAAAATACACTAAGCACTAACATCATAGAAAAACATTACTCCAAACAGCAGCACGAACATGAGTCTGTATGAGCAGATGGGCACAAATGAACACAGCAACATGAAACAGATCAGCAGCAACATGATGTGATATTTTGCAGTGATTAGAGCACAAATATAATCTTTTATACCCAATAAATGTTACAATTTCTTAGTTTAAACATTTGATGTGTTTACTACGTTTCAATGTGAAATAATAATAATAATAATAAACTTGTGAATTTGTTCTCATAAAATTATCAAATCCTTGCATTCACTTTTTAATTTGCATTTTATGCAATAAAAAAATCTCAACTTTACCAGAATTAGGGTTGTGTGATAGAAAGAATACCTTTATATTATGTAAGTCTGATTAGTACATTGCCAGTACATAATGTTTCATCACTTGACAAGTAAATTATGATACACAGCATTTTTTAACTGCATTAACAATCTGGTTATGTTAAAAAAATATGATACGCAAAAAGTTTGGATCTAAAGGATGAAAAAAAGTATTGTGTCTTGCTGCTGTCATCAAGCAGTCATCTTTA
>JBBPBX010003479.1:34576-59724 GCA_038048925.1 Garcialebias charrua
ATTAATAGAGTACAAAAATAAATATTTAGTTATTGATGATTTGCTTTTGTCACTTTGCATACTCACAACTGAGACCCAGTTAAATTCAAAATGTATAAGAAAAATAGGCAACCATATTTTGAGCTGTGAAACCAAATTAATAGCAACTACAAGTTGGTGGGCGATTATTTTATAGCCTTTGGAAGAAAAAAAAGGTGGTGGTGGGGGGTGGGGGGTAGAGTTAGATGGCGTGCAACGACTTCCTACAAAGACAAAACAGAGCAAGATAGGGCAAAAGCTAATGTCCAAGTATGAGAGAGGAGAGAATGTTTGTATTTTCCTAACCCTGGGTTAATGTTTCAACCCCTCCGGATATCTGGCCCATGGTTTTCTCTCTGTTAATATAATTTTCTCTCTTGCACACTCCAATTTACCCTGGTTTTACTTCAAAACACTCTATATCCTTTTTACCCATATTTAAAACCCTGCCTTAAATTCATTCAACCTTTATTTAGGCAGGTCAATCTCATTGAGCCTCGAGGACTCATTTACAAAAGAGACCTGTCTACAAACTAAAGAATGATGACAACAGCAACAGTAGATTTTCCTTGAACAATCAACAATAAACAAACATAAGAGAGAAATACAGATTTTTTTGTAACAAGTTAAAACAAAGATATCAAAGTAGCAAAACAGATAGATTATAAGGTAGATGTAGAAAATCAAAAACAGGAACATGTCTGCATTGGTTTTTTACCAGGATTCCAACAGATTCTTAAAACCATTTAGGGAGGTCAAGGCCAAGAGCTTCAGATCTTTTTGTAAGATATTCCAGGAAGCAGGAGCAGAGTAAGTAAGTTGTAAGTAAGTAAAGTTTATTTGTATAGCACTTTTCGCAGATAAAATCACAAAGTGCTGTACAACATATGAATAAAAGATTAAAATAAACAGAAGAATTACTGTAGTAACATCTGATTAATCAAAACAATAAGAACAGCTGATAAAAACAAGAACAATTGATAAAAACACTAAATAAAAACATTTATCTAAAAGCTTGTCTGAATAAAAGTGTCTTGGGTTTTAAAGGAATCAATAGAGGCGGTCACACAAAGAGACAGGGGCAGGGCATTCCACAGCCGGGGGGCTACGGCCTGAAAGGAAAGGTCACCCCGAGTTTTAAACCGAGTCTTAGGGACTTTTAGAAGGTTCAGTGCTGAAGAACGAAGGGTGCGGGCTGGAGAATAGGGGATCAGCATTTCTGTGATGTACTGGGGGGCCTGTCCATTTAACGCTCTAAAAGTTAATACCAAAATTTTAAAATGAATTCTAAATTCAACAGGGAGCCAATGTAGATCATATAAAACCGGTGTGATGTGAGACCTTCTATTTGTTCCTGTTAAAAGCCTTGCAGCAGCGTTCTGGACCAACTGGACACGAGCGACAGCAGATTTATTAAAACAAGTAAAAAGGGAATTGCAGTAATCTAAACGAGAAGAGATAAAAACATGAATAATCATCTCCAGGTCAGATTTGGATAACATTGCCCTCAGTTTAGAAATGTTCCTCAGATGATAAAAGCAGTTTCTGACCAGAAGCTTTGAATGTTTGTCCAAAGACATTGACTGGTCGAACTGAACACCAAGTTTTCTGAGGCTCGGCTGAGAAGAGGAGCCCAGAGAACCGAGATGTTGTTCAATGCGAGGAACTTTCTGTAGGAGTAGGAGAAGGCCCTTATGTCAAGCTCAGTTCTTACTGACGGAACACTGCAGGTAATCATGTCCTGAGAGTGCACGCTGTAGCTGCACTCACTCAAAGACATGTAGGAGGAGATATATGAAGGCAGCAGACCAAGAAGTGATTTAAAGATGAAAATGTACCAGTGGAAGAGTCTGCGTGAGATTAATGATGTCCAGTTAACCAGTGAAATAATAAATATGAAAGATAAAAATATAATAATAAGTTGTGTATATAGATCACCTGGAACTAAAATAGAATTGTTCACTGATAAAATGCTGGAAATTCTGGGTAATAGTTGTAACAAAAAAGTTTTTCTGTGTGGTGATTTTAACATTGATTTGGGGACAGTGGCTGACTCAAATTAAATCAGTACATTTATGGATTCAATGAGCAGTTTGAGTTTTTTTCCAATGATAACCAATCCAACAAGAATCACTTCACACAGCGCAACAATTATCGATAATATTTTTATTAATATCACAGATGGTGAGGTGTTGGGTGGTATCTTGATGAATGACTTGAGCGATCATTTACCTGTTTTCACAATTTACAAAAATGTTGAAATTCCCTAGAAAAAAAATCAACATTAAAAAAACAAAATTATAAACACATCAACAAAAAAAAAAAACTTAGATAGATTCAAAGATTCATTCAACCTTTATTTAGTCAGGTAAATCTTTTGAACCTTATGGGCTCATTTACGAAAGCGACCTGCTAAAACTAAAGAACAATGAACAGCAGTGGTAGAATTTCCTTAAACAATAAACAATAAACAAACAAACAATAAACAATAGAAAACAAAAGAGAGAAAAAAACAAAAGAAAGTTTTTTTTTTTTTTTTTTTTTAACAAAGTATCAAAAAACTAGCAAAACATTATAAGGTAGACGTATAAAATCAAAGACAGGAACAAATCTGCATTGGTTTTTGCCAGGATTCCAACAGATTCTGAAAACCAAAAAAAAAAAAAATAAAAAAAATTATTTGGATAAACAAAATTGGGATGATGTGTATGTGGACGATGTGAATTTATCTTATGAAAACTTTATGAATATTCTGGAGGTTTTGTATAAAAAAAATTGTGTGCAAAAAATTTATACAAAGAAAATTACCATTAATCAACCTTGGATGACAATGGTCTGAAAAATGCTTGTTAAAAAAAAGAACTATCTGTACTCTTGTTTTTTTAAATCCAGAGCACTCGAGGCAGAAAACAAATATAAAGTGTACAAGAACAAGTTAACATTGATCATACGGAAACATAAGAGAGAGTATTATAGTGAATTGTTACTTAATGTGGTGGTGATATGAGGGCGACATGGCGGGTAATGAATGATCTAAAAAAAGAAAAATAAGGTTAGTGTGGATCTTTCTCAACATTATGTGATAAATAACTAAGAAAAACAGGATGATCATGAAATTGTAAATGAATTCAATAATTACTTTGTAAATGTTGGACCCAACCTTGCGGCTACCGTACAAAAAAATGGGGGACAATGTGAGCTATTTGATCGATAATTGTGTGAACAGTATGTTCCTAAAGGGAACTGATAAAGATGAAATAATGAATGTAGTTAACAGATGTACCGACAAAAAATCGAAAGACTGTGAAGACATGGATATGATGGTGGTTAAGGAAATAATGTGTCATGTTATTGAACCATTTCAATATATATGTAATTTGTCTTTTTCAACTGGAGTTTTTCCAGATAGAATGAAGATAGCAAAGGTAATTCCTTTGTTAAAAATTGTGATAAAAGTGATTTTAACATCTATAGACCCATATCCTTGTTGCCACAGTTTTCAAAAAAATTAGAAAAACTTTTTGTAACTAGACTTGACAAATTGCTGGATAAAAATAACATTCTAGTAATAGTTAATGTGGATTTCGATCAAATAAGTCAACATCCATGGCTCTAATGGAATTAATGGAACAAGTTACCACAGCTGTTGATCAAAAGCTACATTGTATAAGTATATTTGTCGATATAAAAAAAGCATTTGACACCATTGACCATACCATTTTACTTGATACATTGAAAAAATATGGTATTAGAGGACCTGCATTACAGTGGATATCTAGTTATTTAAAAGACAGAAAACAGTTTGTTCATATTGAAGATGTAAGATCTAATTTAAGTAATGTATCATCTGGAGTACCACAGGGCTCTGTTCTTGGACCTAAGTTATTTATTTTATATGCAAATAATTTAATGAAGGTATCTAGTGTCCTTAAATGTATTTTTTTTGCTGATGACACTACTTTTGTTTGTTCAGGTAAAAACTTGGAACAAATGTTTGAGTTGATAAATTCTGAGTTTGTAAAAATGCAATATTGGTTTAAGTTAAATATGTTATCATTAAATCTAGATAAAACCAATTATATTATATTTAGTAAGAAAAAGCTAACGATTGATGCTCTTTTTAAGATTGACGATTTTGAAGTATGCAGGGTAAGTGAGGTGAAGTTTTTGGGTGTAATTATTGATGAGAAGTTGTCATGGAAACAACACCTACATTTTGTAAAAACAAAAATATCTAGGTCTATTGCAGTGCTGTATAGAGTTAGAGATTTACTAAATGATAAAGCACTATATTTGTTATACAATACAATTATACTCCCGCTCTTAATTTACTGTATAGATGTTTGGGGTACAGCGTGCAAAACTGTAACCAAACCTATTTTTATTTTACAGAAGAGAGCCATAAGAATTATTGCAAGAAAACATTACTGCCATCCATCTAATGTTTTGTTTTACGAATTGAAGTTGTTGAAGTTTTATGATTTGGTTGACTATAATATTCTTTTAGTATTATACAAAGCTCAGAATTTCAATTTACCCTTAAATATCCAAATGCTTTTTGTAAAAAGGACTAGTACTTATAATCTCAAGGGAACAGATCTTTTTTGTTATGCCACAACACAGAACCAGTTTAAAGAGTAGGTCTACTTTAGTACAAGGAATAAGACTGTGCAATGGTTTGGAACCTGATATTAAAATTGCAAAATCAATATCTATATTTAAGAAAATGATTAAAACAATTTTTTTGAACAAATATTCATAAATTAGATCATATGCAAATTACTATATATGGTATTGTGTGAGAAATCATTTATAATCTTATTTTTTGCGATTGCTGTTTGAATTGATTGTATGAATTAATTTTGTTGAAGATGGGGCAGATATAACAATATTTTTTTCTTCTTCTGCCTCCTTTCATTTCATGTATTTTTGATTTTATATTGTGTTTTTTTGTAAAAAGTATTCTTGTGTTTTTTAAAATTTGAAATGAATAAATTGCTTGATTGATTGATTGATTGATTGATTGATTGAATACAGGGTGCAGTGGTGGGTATGATAATCACAGCCAGTTATGAATCTTAGAGCACCATGATAGACAGCATCCAACATCTGCAGGGTGCTTGTAGGAGCATTCATGTAGAGAATGTCACTGTAATCAATGGAGGGAAGGAAAGTCACAGATACAAGGTTTCCTAGCATTCAGTGTTAGACATGATCTGTTTCTGAAAAAGAAACCCAGTTTAACTTTCAGTTTCTTCACTAGGATTTCCAAGTGGAGTTTCAAAGAGAGATGCAAATCGACCAGGATACCCAAATATTTATAGGAATCAACAAACTCAATAGGGACACCATTTGAGGATAAAATCAGAGGAAGACCTACTGGGACCGACTTCCTATTTGAAAAAAGCATCCCTTTGGTTTTGTCAGCATTTAGGACAAGTTTGAGACGGAACGAATCTGAGACTGAACAAATAGGAGCTTGTTTTCTGTCTGTCAAAAATGGACCACAGTTGTGATGTTATCATGCCCATTATCTGTAGATTTCTGGAAATGCTATTTTACATATATGGGTGTGTATCTGCTTGTATCTGTTCTCATGGGCAATTGTTTTGTGTAACTACACAAAAAATATCCAAAATAAAAATGTAGACATGCTAATTAAATTCAAAATTTAACTTTTTATGACTGGATTGCATTTGTACTTAGACAGTGCAGTTTTATAACAGATTCCAGCTGACTTTGACTATCCTTTGTAAAAAAAAAAATAATTAAAAATACTGTCTTCTCAGAATCAGTGTGACTCATGCTGCTTTGAGACTACATCTCATAGATAAGACACAGAATGTGCATTAAGTGTGCGTGAGAGGGGACAGGGTGCCATGTTATCTGAGCTGTTTTCTAATCAGATACATTTATTTTCTCAGAGAGGGCATCTGGTCTGAGAGATGTGATCCACAGATTATAAATATAGGAGGACTGAGTGGTACACAGGGAAATATAGATAACTTGGTGTTGTAGCTTGGCAATGGTTGATTGCACAAAGTGATTAATATTTTAGGGGCTTTTACACCACTTGCACCTTATTTGTAGTCACTTACAAATGATTCAGTGCAATACATTTTATAACTTTCCATAAACATAAACTTTCCACGAACATGAGTCTGCTCACACACACAGACTCATGTTTTTGTGCTGCTGTTTGACGTGATTTTTTTTGTGCTATTGGTGCTTAGTGTAGATTTATGCCCCTTTTCCACTTGCTGGCACAGATCGGATCAGTTTGGTTCAGTTCGGCTCGGCTCACATGTAGTAGTTGTTTTTCCATTACACTTTTGTGTGCGGGGTCCAGAATCTTACTCGTCTTACCAGATGGTGGTGGTAGTGTTACCTCAAGCTATTTACTAGACACCACTAAACGTTAGAAGAAGAACACCCTGCAGGACCTTGTCTCACCACCTACCATACCATACCATTCTATTTATAAAGCACTTTAAACAGGAACAAGTCCACACCAAAGTGCTGGACAAACAAACACGCAACAGGCAACACAGACAATGAAGTACAACACGAAAAACATAAAAACATTGCAGATCATAAATCAAACGATCCAATACAAATCAGCTGGCATTGAAAGCAATGGAGTAGTAGTGAGTTTTTAACCGGGATTTGAAAACCGAGAGGGAGGGGGCCTGTTTGATGAGCAGCGGTAACTCGTTCCAGAGTCTTGGGCCTGCTACAGAGAACGCCCTGTCACCCCTGCGCTTAAGGCGAGTTTCTGGAACTATTAAGAGTACCTGATCCTCTGACCTCAAAGCACGTGGAGGGACATATGGGTGTATCAGATCCGAGAGATAGGCGGGGGCGAGACTGTTCAGCGATTTGTAGACATACATGAGAATTTTGAATTGGATTCGAAGATGAACCGGTAGCCAGTGAAGGGAGGCCAAGACTGGTGTAATGTGCTCTCTTTTGCGTGTGCTGGTTAAAAATCGGGCAGCTGCGTTCTGAACCAGTTGTAATCGTGCAATGGTGGCTTGACTGACGCCAAACAGAAGTGAATTGCAGTAATCAAGCCTAGATGTAATGAATGCGTGAATCACTGTCTCCAGGTGCTTTTTGGATAATATGGGCTTCAGCTTAGACAGACGCCTCAGCTGGAAAAAACAGGATTTGACGATCATGTTTACATGACTGTTGAGTTTCATGGAAGGATCCATTATCACTCCCAGATTTTTGACTTTTTGTTTTTCGGACAGGGGTAGAGCAGACAGGTCAATGCAGTGGTTTGAGGTTGTGTCATTGGGAAGGAACAATATGGCTTCAGACTTCTTATCATTGAAGCTTAAGAAATTTAAAGCCATCCAGTCCCTGATGTCAGCCAGGCAGTCGAGCAGAGGTTGAATAGAGCCTGTACCATTTTGTCTTAGGGGGAAGTAGATTTGACAGTCATCAGCGTAGAAGTGGAAAGGTATATTGTGTTTCCGGAAAAAAACACAGAGTTTCACCTGGTGGCGGTAATGTCCCTTGAGCTATTTACTTGCTATTTAATGCTCTAATCTTACTTTATTGCCTTTTCAGCTTGTTTTAAACCCATGTGTTTTCCATTTTGTTTCTTTATAATAAAGATTATTTTCATATATGCACAAGTTTCCTGTTAAAATTGCTAAACACATCGATCGCACTGCCCTGTAATCAGTTAAACTATTTTTATTAGGAATTAATTAGGTTTTAATTGGCCCTGTAATATTAAAGGTTAGTATTTCATTAAATTTAAATGGTAATATTTTGTTAGGGATAATTCAAAGTCAAATGCAAATGGATAATTTGGTTTAAACTGTCCCTTAAACAAAAGCGTGTTTCTTTAAACGTAAAAACAAAGTATTAATAATTAAATGTTTGTTGATCAGGAAACTCGTTTGGGCATCCAAGAACAGCTTCATCGGGGTTGATGTTGACGTCTGTGCACCGCGGAAAAAGCTGCTGCACCACGATCCGACATCAGGATGGATGGATGGATGGATGGATGATGGATGGATGCATGGGTTCATGTTGACGTCTGTGCATCCTGGGGAAAGCTGCTGCACCACGACCCAACATCAGGATGGATGGATGGATGGATGGATAGATGGATGCATGGGTTCATGTTGACGTGTGTGCATCCTGGGAAAAGCTGCTGCACCACGACCCGACATCAGGATGGATGGATGGAGGGCTGTTCAAATCTAATAATCTTTTTCTTATGAGTCTTTAAAGGTCAAATGCAAATGGAAAATATTCTTAACTTCCAGTATGTTTTTAAACAAACACTATACTGTACAGTACTGTACACACTTAACATTGTAAAATATGTTTAGGAAATTTTTGTTCAGTGACACCACTTAAGAAAGAAAATGTTTATTACGAAAACTAAGAAGTGAAAAAAGCACAAACATAAATACTGCATCCACCTAAATGTTTTTTTCCCCCCGTTGTCTCATGGCTTTCTCCAGAAGACACAAACTGATAAATTCTAGTCTTGACTTCTTTCTTAACAAAAATATCACATCTTCAAATAAAACGATTCAAGATATATTTACAGCACATTTATATTCATGGAATATTGATGAATGTGCACTGCTCCTTTAAATACTTTGTAAAAATAATAATAATGAAACTCTTTGAAAGTAATCACTGGATATACGTCTACTACAACTCATTGATATTTGGAGTTAACCCAGTTCAAAATGGCAGGCACAGCTAATTATCCTTGACATAACTATTACACGATCATATCTAAAGATACTGAGCTGAATGTGATGTTGGAGTAGCAGCTAGTCATCCCAACATAAACTCTGAGCATGCAGATTTCTCAAAATAACATAGTTGGCATAACACATGATCATGTTGAAGGGCATTTACAAGCTTTCACCAACACAGCTACAACCTCAGCCTCATCATGATACTGAATCTGGTGATTTACAAAACTCTGAGCAAGACATTTCATCATTTAGATGACAATGAGATAATTTCTAATTAGTTCAGAAGAACATTTGTTTCACACATCAGTCCACTTATTTTTTATGAGAGAAAATCATTTCCACAAATCGAGTGGAAGATGAAATGATGACAAAGGACTGCCTGAAGACTTGATCCACCTCTCCGCTGTTTCCTTGGACTGCCACCTTCTCCCTTAAATTCTGTGGTGAGGAGCTGCTGTCACACATTCCTCATGAAGCTCATCCATTGACAGGCTTAGTCTGCCAAAAGGAGTTAAAAGTTTTATGATCTGAGGTCACCAGAGGCACATAGGTCATGTACAGTGGTAAATAAATGGAAACAAATGTTTTATCTTTAGAATTTTGCATCATATCCTATCTACCTTTTGAAATTACTTTAATACATCCTATATTGTACTGTATAAACTGTTTAAATTTTTAAAAGATGTGTATAAGTATGCATATGTTTGTATACTGTAAAGTAAGTTTGATCATGTATTTATTTGTATATATCAAGTGTATCCATTTGTATATAACTATCATTAATAAAACATGGTTCATCTTCACCTTGTTTAAGGCATCGGTGTGAAGAGAGAATGGGAGTGTTCTGCTTCCACTTTTCGAATTTTGGACCACTTCTTCTATCATATTTTGTTATCATAATTATAGTAATACAAGTAGAATCAGGCTCATTTTTTGAGTACCAGTTCTCTTAAATATTCCTAATATTAAAGGTCCTAATGCATCTTAGCATATACAGTACAATATATAGCATTTCACCATATAAATGTTTCAATGTTAATAGGAGCTAGTTAATTGCAAGAGGCTGTTTGAAACAAACAATATAACTCATCATTACTCATAAACTATTTTTCCTACTCAACGAAAAACATATATGCTATGTATATATTTCGAAATATTTTTATTTTATTATTTCATTTTTTTTCACCCAAAGCTCACGACCATAGATGAGGGTGGGAACGTAGATCGATCGGTAAATTGAGAGCTTTGCCTTTTGACTCAGCTCTCTCTTCACCACGACAGACCGGTACAGCACCCGCTTCACTGCGGACGCTGCACCTATCCGCCTATCGATCTCACGCTCCAGTTTTCCCTCATTCGTGAACAAGATCCCGAGATACTTAAACTCCTCCACTTGGGTAAGGACCTCCTCCCCGACCCGGAGAGGGCATGCTACCCTTTTCCGGCTCAAGACCATGGCCTCGGATTTGGAGGAACTGATCCTCATCCCGGCCGCATCACATTCAGCTGCAAACCGCTCCAGCGAAAGCTGTAGATCACGAGCTGATGAAGCCAATAGGACCACATCATCTGCAAAAAACAGAGAAGCGATTCCAAGGCCACCAAAACGGATCCTCTCAACACCTTGGCTGCGCCTAGAAATTCTGTCCATAAAAGTTATAAACAGAATCGGTGACAAAGGGCAACCTTGGCGGAGTCCAACTCTCACCGGAAACGAGCCTGACTTACTGCCAGCAATGCGGACCAAGCTCTGACACCGGTCGTACAGGGACCTAACAGCCCATATCAAAGGGCCTGGTACCCCATACTCCCGGAGTACCCGCCACAGAACCCCCCGAGGGACGCGGTCGAATGCCTTTTCCAAGTCTACAAAGCACATGTAAACTGGTTGGGCAAACTCCCACGCACCCTCCAGGACCCTGTTGAGGGTGTAGAGCTGGTCTAGTGTTCCACGACCAGGACGAAAACCACACTGCTCCTCCTGAATCCGAGGTTCGACTATCCGACGGACCCTCCTCTCCAGAACCCCTGAATAGACCTTACCAGGGAGGCTTAAGAGTGTGATCCCTCTATAGTTGGAACACACCCTACGGTCCCCCTTTTTGAATAGGGGAACCACCACCCCAGTCTGCCAATCCAAGGGAACTGCCCCCGATGTCCACGCGATATTGCAGAGTCGCGTAAGCCAACACAACCCCACAACATCCAGAGCCCTAAGGAACTCAGGACGAATCTCATCCACCCCCGGAGCCTTGCCACCGCGGAGCTTTTTAACCACCTTGGCGACCTCAGCACCAGAGATTGGAGAGCCCGACCCAAAGTCCCCAGGCTCCGCTTCCTCAGTGGAAGACGTGCCAGTAGGATTGAGGAGGTCTTCGAAGTATTCCGCCCACCGACTCACAACATCCCGAGTTGAGGTCAACAGCACGCCATCCCCACCATAAATGGTGTTGGTCGCGTACCGCTTTCCCCCCCTGAGACGCCGGATGGTGGACCAGAATCGCCTCGAAGCCGTACGGAAGTCATTCTCCATGGCCTCTCCGAACTCCTCCCACGCCCGAGTTTTTGCCTCAGCAACCACCCGAGCCGCATGCCGCTTGGACTGCCGGTACCTATCTGCTGCTTCCGGGGTCCCACAGGCCAAAAAGGCCCAATAGGACTCCTTCTTCAGCTTGACAGCATCCCTCACCGCCGGTGTCCACCACCGGGTTCGAGGGTTGCCACCACGACAGGCACCAACAACCTTGCGGCCACAACTCCGATAAGCTGCCTCGACAATAGAGGCGCGAAACATGGCCCACTCGGGCTCAATGTCCCCCGCCTCCCTCGGAACGTGTTCAAAGCTCTCCCGGAGGTGGGAGTTAAAGCTCCGTCTTACGGGAGACTCTGCCAGACGTTCCCAGCAGACCCTCACAATACGTTTGGGTCTGCCAGGTCTGACCGGCATCCTCCCCCACCATCGGAGCCAACTCACCACCAGGTAGTGGTCAGTTGACAGCTCCGCCCCTCTCTTCACCCGAGTGTCCAGGACATGCGGCCGCAGATCAGATGAGACGACAACAAAGTCGATCATTGAACTACGACCTAGGGTGTCCTGGTGCCAAGAGCACATATGGACACCCTTATGCCTGAACATGGTGTTCGTTATGGACAATCCATGACGAGCACAGAAGTCCAACAACAGAACACCACTCGGGTTCAGATCAGGGGGGCCGTTCCTCCCAACCACACCCCTCCAGGTCTCACTGTCATTGCCCACGTGAGCGTTGAAGTCCCCCAGCAGAACAAGGGAGTCCCCAGGAGGCGCACCCTCCAATACCCCCTCCAAGGACTCCAAAAAGGGTGGGTAATCTGCGCTGCCGTTTGGCGCATAGGCACAAACAACAGTCAGAGCCCGTCCCCCCACACGTAGGCGAAGGGAGGCTACCCTCTCGTTCACCGGGGTGAACCCCAACGTACAGGCACCAAGATGGGGGGCAACAAGTATGCCCACTCCTGCTCGGCGCCTCTCACCAGGGGCAACTCCAGAGTGGAAGAGTGTCCAACCCCTCTCAAGGAAACTGGTTCCAGAGCCAGAGCCATGCGTTGAGGTGAGTCCGACTATTTCTAGCCGGAACCTCTCAACCTCACACACTAGCTCAGGCTCCTTCCCCACCAGAGAGGTGACATTCCATGTCCCAATGGCCAGCTTCTGTAGCCGAGGATCAGACCGCCAGGGTCCCCGCCCTCGGCCACCACCCATTCCACAATGCACCCGACCCCTTTGGCCCCTCCCACAGGTGGTGAGCCCATGGGAAGGGGGACCCACGTCTCCTCTTCGGGCTGTGCCCGGCCGAGCTCCATGGGTGAAAGCCCGGCCACCAGGCGCTCGCCAACGTGCCCCTCCTCCGGGCCTGGCTCCAGAGTGGGGCCCCGGTGACCCGCGTCCGGGCGAGGGAACATTGTTTCCATTTATATTATTCATCATAAGGGGTCTTGTGGGCTGCGCTTTGTCTCGTCCCTCACCTAGGACCTGTCTGCCTTGGGTGACCCTACTAGGGGCATAAAGCCCCTGACAGCATAGCTCCTAGGATCATTGGGACACTCAAACCCCTCCACCACGGTAAGGTGGCAGCCCAGGGAGGGGAAAAAAAGCTTTGGGTTATGACCGAAAGAACAAGATCTCGGATACAAGCGGCTGAAATGAGTTTTCTCCGCAGGGTGGCTGGACTCTCCCTTAGAGATAGGGTGAGAAGCTCAGTCATCCGGGAGGGACTCGGAGTAGAGCCGCTGCTTCTCCACATCGAGAGGAGCCAGTTGAGGTGGCTCGGGCAGAATGAGGTTGCTGATACAGGCGAGTGAAATAAGTTTCCTCCGCAGGGTAGCTGGACTATCTCTTAAAGATAGGGTGAGAAGTTCAGTTATCCGGGAGAGACTCAGAGTAGAACCACTACTCCTCCACGTCAAGAGGAGCCAGTTGAGGTAGTTTGGGAATCTGGTAAGGATGCTCCCTACGCACCTCGCTAGGGAGTTGCTCTGGGCATGTCTGGGCAGCAGGAGATCCCGGGGAAGACCTAAGACACGCTTGAGAGACTATGTCTCTCTGTTGGCCTGGGAACACCTTGGAATCTTTCCAGAAGAGCTGAAAGAGGTGGCTGTTGAAAGAGTTGTCTGGGCCTCCCTGCTCAAGCTGCTGCCCCCATGACCAGACTTTGGAATAAGCGGAAGATAATGGATGGATGGATGGATGGATGGATGGATGGATAATGTACTGTAAACAACAAAACAAACAAGACACAACTCATATGTAGCTGGTCCTTGAACTTTTGACTTTTGATTCAGATTAAAAATTTGAGATATAACTCCACAGTGCTCTGTTAGGAAAATATGGAACACTAAGATCTGTAATACTGTATATTATACAGCTAAATTTTTGAGGGCTTTGTAGGTTATTGCATTGAATTAAATACAATTTAAGATAATTTGTTATTTCATGGAGGTAAGTTCCCTTAATAACCTAGCATAAATAATTCAAACAGGGGTGGCTTTTATAACACCAAGGAACACTCCAAGTGGTGCTGGCACAACAAACACTTGCCATTCAAGAGTACTGTAAGAGTAAAAAAAAAAAGAAAATTACTGCCTATGTAGGTTCTATCTTTTTTTTTCTGCAGGTGTAAAGGCAGACTTCAATTGTGTTAATTTGTTTTCTGTTTATAACACTCTCTCGCCCCTACATCTATCTCCTTATTTCCCTTTTAACAATTCTCCCACTTTTCTGTCTTTGTTTTCTACTTTGTCTTTTCATCCCCGTGTCCATTACAACTTAAACAAACCTAAAGCGAATTCTAATAAAGTTTTATTTATATATGAAGTGGAGCATTAAGGCCAGCCATAATGCTCTGCTTGTGAAAGTAAATCTGGTGGGCTTCAGCTTGACACTCTGACAATAATTCTGGGTGTCACAATGCCAAACAGGACAAGGGGAAAAAAATGAGGTTGATATCAGAAATGTATCAGTTAGCTCTGGCCGCCAGGAATATTGGGCCCCATGACAAAAAATCCAATTGGGCCCCCCTGCACAGCTGCTTTTGCCACATCTCTAGAATCTAACTGATCCAGCAAAAGTTTTACATAAATAACATTAAAGGCTTGCTTCCTTTGGTCTAATACTGGTACTAGCACAATATTTACTGTTAGTGAATTGTACATGCAACCGTCTGCATAGAGTATGCAATTCACTATAAAGCAAGATTAAAAAAAATAAAAAAAATAAAAACGAGGAGCCCCGCCACCGGCAGAGACACGACGAGCAAGCGTGGCGTGCGCTTGTGTTCTGAACGCAAACACGCTTCAAATTATTGTTAGTTCATATATCTCTGCTCTCAAATCAGTGGTAACATACTGCACACTCAAACTGATGGCATAATATGCCATCGTGAAATGGAGGCTAAGCTAGCGAACAGGTTGATAATCACGCACATCTCTACCCAGCTCTCTTGGGGAAAAACTGTGTTACAAATCGACACCTTTTCCTTTGTCTGTCTTCCTTTTCTTTTTTCTCTTTCCTTCTTTGACAGCCTGATTTTACGATTTTTCTGGGTAGCATGTTTGTTGTTACTCTGTCATCCTCTGACTGCAAAGTAACACCAGCAGCGTCAAGTGAGCTAAAGCAGCTAGGAACATACCATTTCATGCAGATACAGGGGGGTGTTTGTTAAATATGAGGATGTTTGCTTTTTGGTCTGGGAGAGATAATATTTAAGTTTTACTGTTAAAACAAGTAAAAACAAAGCTACTACCATTAATATATTATTATCAGGGTCCCACCACACAATGAAAAAATGTTTTTAAAAAAAAGGCCAATCTGGGGCCCCTGTCAGTCAAGGGCCCTTGGAATTGTACCAACTTTTACCCCCCATACGGCGCCCCTGTGAGTACCGTTTTATTTCTAGTCTTCTTGGAGGTGTCACTTTGTTTTAATTTAATTTGATTGCATGTGTAATAGATAATAACTATTTTTAAATATACATTTATTTTTCTTCATTTTACAATAAGTGCAATATCAAAGCTCATACTCAATAATTCATGTAAAAAAAATCCAACAAAGTTCAGTAAGGTCGTCTGGACTTTTTGTTGTTGTTGTTGCACCGTACAAAGTTCTTTGGCTGAAGGACGAAACGTCTCGACAAAAAAAAAAAAAAGAAACTGTCAAGATGACCTGACTGAACTTTGCTAAAAAATACAAGTTACTTAAAATATAATAGTTTGGTTTTGGTGCACAATACATTTAGTTTGATTTTTATAATTTATTCAGTAAACATATTTACGTTCTATTTTGTTTTGTTTGGCTTTGCCTAGGACCATAATTGTTCCCCAATCTTAAAAAGAAATTAAGCAATCCTAAACATAATCCCAATTTATTACAAGTAGTTTTTTACTTTTTTTTTTAAATCTGCAGTAACATCTCAATTGCCTGAAGTACATTATTGGAGGAATTTAGCTTCATTTGCCTTTCTTCTAAGCATTTCATTCCAACTACCGGTATACGTTTTAACACACAAGCTTACAGTCGATTTCAAGAAGGACAAACAACAAATTAATGCATGGAAGAGCTAGCATGCTTTCTTATTTATTTATTTATTTTTACCAGTAGCCTACTGTCGCGTTCTTTATCAAAATGACATAAGTATTTCATTAGTGTCAGACTGCCTTTCAGGGAAAATGTCACAGCTAATGCAATAAAAGTTAGCTGTTGGCCTATCTGAAATTTAGAGAGAAAACACGCTCATTTTCATTAGTGCAAATAAAATTGCATTTACTTAATCTGTGATTTAGCAATAATTTCCTTGTTTGCAGCAAGTGCCCCGAGTGGCAGAGTACATATAGGTGAAGGAAAAAGAAAGCATCCTGAAGATCCTCTTTTTGACGTCTGGATCTCACAGCTATCAAATTAATCAAATCTCTTGTGTAACATGATACTGATAGACAATGTGTGAGAACTGTTGTTTCAAGCTGTCTGAGTTAATTAATTATGGACTTATGAGCGATCATACGTGAGGCTCTGTTGTCAAAGTAATTATCCTTTGTGTTAATGGAATATCAAAGATACTATGTTTAGTTTATTTCAATATTTCCTCTGTAATTTGAAAAGCAGAATAGGCACATAACAAGAGGCATGTTCTGGTGGCCAGGTCAAGTTGGTTTTATTTGGTAAAGTTGTTAGAGGCATAAACATATTTTCATATGGACAGACTTTTTCCAAAACAGCCAGCTTTAGAAATAATCATTGTCAACAGATCTGCATCTTCTGCACTGAGAACAACGTGGACGAGCCCCTGGGTTCATGTCAAGTTAATCATGGTAGCTAAAGGTAATTGGATTGGCTTAAGTCCCCACGGGCACAGTATTAGAAAATCCTAATCAGTGTCACTGGTAAAAAGACAAAGGGGCGCTTTGCTCTCACGTACAATTAGAGTAAGCTGTCCTACTAAGAAACATTTAATTAAAATGCAGAAAAATAACTTCATTCAGGCAGAAGTACTTATTATTATTATTATGTTTTTTGTTTTGTTTTTTACTATGCAACGTTTCTACATGTTGCTTAATAAAGAAGTGTAGAAGTTATACAGTAATAGATCAAGGTACAAAATGGTCCTCAAAAAGCAATGTTTTTTTTTTTTCTCCAGATGTTTAATGTCTAATTTAAAAGAAGGGTCAGTTTTTTCTACCCATTAGGCTATGTCATGAAATAACAATTCTGCACCCATTGTGGCAAAAATGTGCCTACCTGTTCTGGGAGAAAATGAAAAACACTCTTTCCTTCAACAATGTTCATTTTTGAATTGCCAATTAAAGTTACATAAAAGCTTTAGAACCGTGGGAGAAGGACAAAGAATACCCACACACACAAGAAGAATGTGGAAATTCGTCACAGAAGTCCCAAGCTGAGATTCTAACTGTGGGCCTTCATGCTGAAAGGGATTAGTGCAAAATACCATAACATCTTTCACCCATGTCTTCCAAGCAAGAGTTTAGCTTAACTGTTTGTCTGCATCTGAAGGTTATTAAATAAACATGAATCCCTATTTCTTAAAAAATGTATTGTCTTACCTTTAAAACAAAACAACTGCTCACTGTAATAAACTAAAGGATTATTTTCCACACCTCTTTAAACCTCTGTATGGAAAATGTCAACAACAACAAAAAAAACTCATTACATTTGAGCAGTTACACTTGATAGAGGCTTTAGTGTGATTTCTTTCCATGTTTCTTGTATATGTGATGTAAAATGTCCAACAGAAAACATGTTTCTTATGGTTTGTTGCAGAAAAAAAAAAGGAAAATCTAGTTCTCAGCAAGTCCAATTAATCAAACCCAACATTTTTTTCTGAATATTTTAGTTAGTATACATTTTATTCATTAAAAATAGCCTTATTTAGGTAGTAAATTTGAAATACATTTTGATCATCTTAACTGGTTTCATAAAAAAATATATTTTAACTAAATAAAAGTATTGTTAGAATAACTGATTTGGATTGGATAACAAATATAAAATGTAGGTGTACTTGTAAAACTTGCAATTTATATTTTATTGCCTTCATTTTTTTCTTCTTCTGGGAAATACTTAGATATGATCCAGGTAATTCAAGCCTGTGACAGCATTAAAAGTCTGAGGGGTTCACTGATTTCATTTTTAAGGATGACAAGGTGCATCATAATCAAGCTATTCAGAGGTTGCCATCTAATGGGCTATTTTAGCAGTACAAGAGAACACTGTTAGAACTTGCACAATTCATTCAACCTTTAGGCAGGTTAATCCCATTGAGCCTCGAGGATTCATTTACAAGAGAGATAATACTGTATACTGTACACGCATATCAATTTTGCTTGTGTAAATAAATCATAATAATAAAATGTAAGTAAGCTTGTACTTGGGAATACAGTAAGTATTGTAAAGTAATTCACATATACCAGTTCTGAGCTCAGCAAAAATACCATAATCCCAAAATATTTTCACAAACATAAAATCTAGCACTTGTTTTTTTAATTTTTTTAACAATTACAAATTCAAAGTGAGCAAACCAAAAACAAATTGATTATTTAAATTAATAAAAAAAATAAACCCAACTATTTGGTGTGACTGCTCTTTCCTTTTAAAGTAACATTTTAAAAGTGATAAAATTAGCTAAACAATTCATTGCATTTGCAGTCAATTAATTTCATTAAAACTAACATAAGTGAGTTACATGATTATTAAAAGCTGATGTGTTTTCAGACTGATGAGTCATGACTATGTAAATTTCTGGAAAGGACCAATGCTGTAAACAAAGTCCACTATTTTGCTTTATATCATCCATAATGTTTAAACCATCTACATACACATATGGTAAACATATACATGTAGTACATTTTTTTCCATGACCTAAACCAGCAGGTATGCATTGTTAAGTTGCAGACTCCATTCTCAGAGGGAAAAAGGTAGAAAACAACAGAACATTGTGCCCCTCCCCACCACATGTTCTTTCAGACATGTAATACTTCACTTGTTCAAGTATTTGTTTATAAAAGCAGATTGGCCAACGTTGCATGTTGCAATGTTTAAAATAAATCTTTTGTTCAACATATTTGCCTGCAAATTTTCTGAGTTGACACAGTTTTCTCCACACACATTTATTGAGAGACCTTTTACGGACTGTTTGGAGCTGTACGTAGTGAAGCTTACCAAAAACAAGTGAAAGCATGTGCTTACAGCACAATAAACTGCTCCCAAACAGTGCAATGTTTACTTTTTTACTTTTGAAAAGTCAGAATTTGTCATTTTAATATAATTTTTTTTAACATTTTTTTTTTACAAAAAAATTGTGCGGTGTGTGTGTCGGGTGGGGGGTGGTCTGGGGCGGCTGTGGCCAAGTGACTAGAGCAGTTGTCCTCCAATGCAAGAGCTGGTGGTTCGATTCCACCAACAGTCACATGCCGAAGTGTCCCTGGGCAAGACACTGAACCCCTCATTGCCTCCGATGAGTATCCCATCGGTGTATAAATGTGAGAAAGCACTGACCATTCTTTGTAAAGCTCTAATAGAGTGTTGTATGAATGGGTAAATCAGGGCACAGATTGTGTTGTAAAGAGCTTTGAGTGTCTTGTGTTACATGCCCGGGGCATGCAATTTATTTTAGTCAGAACATAAAATTGTTTAAAGGTTTTGAGGTTTTGTTTAAAGATTTTGAGCAGAGGTATGAGCTGTTTAGAGGCTGTAGGAACCTAATTGACTGCAGCTGGTGCTCATTAACATGCTGTAGGTGGAGGTAGTTGCTCCCTCTCTATATATTAGGTCCAAGCCACACAGCAGTGAGAGTTGAAGCAAGCAGAGGAGGTCCAAACAGAGGTCCAAACAGAGGTCCAAGCTGCAGCAGGAGCAGGAGAAGGAGCTGCAACAGTAGAGGTCCCAGCAGACCTGAAACAGATTAACAGCAGACCTGATGCAGAAACAGCAGACCTGATGAAGAAGCAGCAGAAGCTGAGCAGAGGTCTGCAGCAGCAGTAGCAGCAGCAGCAGTGTGAGAGGAGCCATGAAGCCATTTGTTGAAGCCATATGAGGAGGCCGTTTGATGAGCCATTTGAAGCCTTTTGAGGAGGCTGTTTGATGAGCCGTTTGGAGCCTTTTGAGGAGGCCGTTTGATGAGCCGTTTGGAGCCATTTGAGGAGGCTGTTTGCTGAGCCGTTTGGAGCCATTTGAGTAGGTCGTTTGATGAGCCGTTTGGAGCCATTTGAGGAGGCGTTTGATGAGCCGTTTGGAGCCATTTGATGAGGCCGTTTGATGAGCCATTTGGAGCCATTTGAGTAGGTCGTTTGATGAGCCGTTTGGAGCCATTTGAGGAGGAGTTTGATGAGCTGTTTGGAGCCTTTTGAGTAGGTCGTTTGATGAGCCGTTTGGAGCCATTTGAGGAGGCGTTTGATGAACTGTTTGGAGCCTTTTGAGTAGGTCATTTGATGAGCCGTTTGGAGCCATTTGAGGAGGCGTTTGATGAGCTGTTTGGAGCCTTTTGAGTAGGTCGTTTGATGAGCCGTTTGGAGCCATTTGAGTAGGTTGTTTGATGAGCCGTTTGGAGCCATTTGAGGAGGCAGTTTGATGAGCTGTTTGGAGCCTTTTGAGGAGGCCGTTTATGAGCCGTTTGGAGCCTTTTGAGGAGGCCGTTTGATGAGCCATTTGGAGCCATTTGAGGAGGCAGTTTGATGAGCCGTTTGGAGCCTTTTGAGGAGGCTGTTTGATGAGCAGTGTAAAGAATAAATCCGTATGAAGAAGCGGCTGTCGTGAGAGGCTGGAGTAAGACCTGCTGCTGTGTGTTTAAGAAGAGGAAGCTGAATCCCTCTGATGTCGAGACCTGCTGTCGTGATAAGCTGCTGGGTGCTGAAAACCAGGAGCCGTGAGTGACCTGCTGGACTTTGAGTTTTTTGTTGTTAATCTTCCAGAAGCTGGTTTTGAGAAGTCCAACATTTTTCTTTAATTACTTCTTTTTTTAGGACTCAGACTCAGAGAGCCTAAAATAAACTCTTTTTTTAAACATCCTTTCTGTTTCTTGTGTCCTTGTATGCTACGTGCCTTCGGGTCGTAACATATAATGGGGGCTCGTCCGGGATTTGAACAAGACAGAAGCTAATTTTTTTCACCTCATTTTTGATGAAAATATAATGAGGGCTCGACACAAATTTTTGACGTTTTGTGGTACTGTAGTGAGCTGTTTAAAGTTTTTTTCTAGAACAATGGGGTTGGGTGATGAGATAAATCGTTTGAATGAACGTCTGAGGGAGATGAAGATTAAGTTTGAGCAACAAAGATTAGAATGTCAAAATAAGATTTATCAGAAAGAGTTGGAGCTAGGTGTTGAACATGTCCCGTTTTATGAAGTGGGACTGTGCTCTAGCTTTTTTGTTGCAGACGTCCTTGAACTTGAGAACCCTGAACTTGAGAACCCTATACATGTGAACCTTGAACTTGAGAGCCTTGAACTTGAGAATGACTTGACTGTGGATTTGGTGTTGGTCACTCCTGGGATGTCACCACTGGTGGAAGTGCAATGCAAAGAGGATGATGTTGACATTGATCTGAGTGACTGTTTTTTTTTTTTTTTTCTGAATTCGAAGACATCCCAGTGAGCTTTGTTTCAGAGCCTGACTGTCCATCCTGCTCCTCTGCGTACCTTTTCATCCTGTTCACAGGAGGTTGTGAGTGTGCTACAGGACGTTGTGGATCCTTTAGCTGAATCAGCAGCAGGGAGTGATAGTTTGCTGTCTGTAGGAGATGACTTGATGGAACAGTTTGAATGTGTAGACAGTGGTTGTGTTTTTGTTGACTCTCAATGCTTCGTCTGCAGGATGCCTGATGATAGAGTTGGTGCCGCTAAAATTATATTCCTGTCAAGTTATGGAACTGATGACAGAGGCAGACAATTTCCCTCTGGTTGTTGGAAAAAACCCTGATCTTCAGTCTGGCATCAGTAATCTGAATGTTGGTAAGGTTGAAGCTAAACTGAGGCCTTGTGATGTAAAACCTGATAGGAGATACCTTTTTTGGGTTTCAGGTATTCTGAAGGCGACTGCTAGTTGTGTGTGATGTGTATTGTTGTTTTTTGATTTGTTGTTAGTGTTGAGAGTGTAGATGTTAAGATTTTTTGGTTTCTTTTACATGGATGATGAGAGTGGTGTAACATGGCTTCATCATCCCATGTAAATTCTTGTGTAGGGGGGTGTTACATGTCCCAGGCATGTATTTTATTTTAGTCAGAACATAAAATTGTTTAAAGGTTTTGAAGTTTTGTTTAAAGATTTTGAGCAGAGGCATGAGTTGTTTAGAGGTTGTAGGAGCCTAATGCCTGGTCCCCACCAAACTTGTCAGAACGCTCCTGCCGCCCCCTTTTGGCCGCTTGTCACTGATGCCAGGCACCCACTGGGACGCGTCTGATGACGCGCACTAGGGGGAGGCAGAGGGTCATCAGTTGTTGTGTTTTCATGCTGCTGGCAGATAAAATCAGCAACACGTGACCCCCGCTCCTACTGGAGTGGGTTTTCTACGAGCCGAACTGCATCTCAGACAGTCTTTGTTGAGATTAAAACGTTTTTTTTATGTTTGGGGTGATCAAACGCTGGAGTGGACAGGAGCAACTGTTTAAAATGCCAAGTTTCTTACCGGAGTTTGGTTCCAATTCATGGAAGCTCGATCGGGTAAGTTTAAAAAGTCCAAAAAAAGTCCCGTTGTCGTTGTGTCATCACATAGCAGAGGCTCTCCCGACTGTTTGCTGGACGCGTCGAGCCACCAGAGATCGAATTTTATGACGTTGGCGGCTCGACGCGTAGGTTGCTTTGGACGCGCGCGTGCGTGGAAAGGAACTGCCGTGTGCCGGCGCGCCGCTTCAATCACTCAAAACGCGCCGCTTCACGGTTCGCCGTGCCTCGACTCGTCTCCACATAGACTTTGAATGTAAACCGGCCGCTTCAGCCGCCCGACAGGGGTCCGGTGGGTACCAGGCATAATTAACTGCAGCCGGTGCTCATTAACATGCTGTAGGTGGAGGTAGTTGCTACCTCTCTCTATATTAGGTCCAAGCCACATAGCAGTGAGAGTTGAAGCAAGCAGAGGAGGTCCAAACAGAGGTCCAAGTTGCAACAGGAGAAGGAGCAGCAACAGTAGAGGTCCCAACAAACTTGAAGCAGATGAAGAAACAGAAGACCTGATGCAGAAACAGCAGACCTGATGAAGAAGCAGCAGAAGCTGAGCAGAGGTCTGCAGCAGCAGCAGTAGCAACGGTGTGAGAGGAGCCATGAAGCCATTTGTTGAAGCCATATGAGGAGGCCGTTTGATGAGCCGTTTGAAGCCTTTTGAGGAGGCCGTTTGATGAGCCGTTTGGAGCCTTTTGAGGAGGCAGTTTGAAGAGCCGTTTGGAGCCTTTTGAGAAGGCCGTTTGATGAGCCATTTGGAGCCATTTGAGTAGGTCGTTTGATGAGCCGTTCGGAGCCTTTTGAGGAGGTCGTTTGATGAGCCGTTTGGAGCCATTTGATGAGGCCGTTTGATGAGCCATTTGGAGCCATTTGAGGAGGCCGTTTGAATAGCCGTTTGGAGCATTTTGAGGAGGCCGTTTGATGAGCCGTTTGGAGCATTTTGAGGAGGCCGTTTGAGCCGTTTGGAGCCATTTGAGGAGCCGTTTGATGAGCCGTTTAAAGAATAAGGCCATATGAAGCAGCGGATGTCATGAAATTAAGCAGAAGACCTGCTGTCGTGAGAGGCTGGAGTAAGACCTGCTGCTGTGTGTTTAAGAAGAGGAAGCTGAATCCCTCTGATGTGGAGACCTGCTGTCGTGAGAAGCTGCTGGGTGCTGAAAACCAGGAGCCGTGAGTGACCTGCTGGACTTTGAGTTTTTTGTTATTAATCTTCCAGAAGCTGGTTTTGAGAAGTCCAACATTTTTCTTTAATTACTTCTTTTTTTAAGGACATAGACTCAGAGCGCCTAAAATAAACTCTTTTTTTAAACATCCTTTCTGTGTCTCGTGTCCTTGTATGCTACGTGCCTTCGGGTCGTAACACTTGACAAGATAGAAATGTGCTATATAAGTGCAATCCATTTACTTTTTTTTTTATAAATCTTTATTAATTTCATATCCTAAAAAGAAATTAATTATATTTACAATAAAAATAAAAGAAAACCAATACAATGAAATGAAAGGTAGCAGAGAGAAGAAAAAAAATATATATCTGCCCATTTTTTCCTCATAAATACATTCAAACAATAAGCTGGTGAAGATTCTCAATCGTCCAGGACATGATAAAATCAAAAAAGGCCATCACACAAAATACACAAAGGAAGCGTTCACCAGACACATTAACTCGGTCGACAACAACATCAAGTTCACCAGAGAGGATGCAAACAACAACAAGCTGCCTTTTTTGGACTGTTTGGTTCACATCGAGGGAGAGGACAGTCTCAACATTGAAGTTTACAGAAAACCAACCCACACAGACTAGTATCTCCTGTTTGACTCTCACCATCCACTGGAACACAAACTTTCTATCATCAGAACTTTACAGCATTGAGCCGAACACATCCCTACAAAGACAGAAGGGAAGGAAAAGGAACAGAAACACATTGAAAAATCTCTCCAAACATGTGGATATCCTAATTAGGCTTTTGTCAAGTCAGCGAGGAAATTTACAAAACACAATAAGGAACAGAAAAAGGAGAACAGACGAAAAAACATTGTCATCCCTTATGTTGCTGGACTATCAGAGAATTTCAGAAGGATTTTCAACAAACACAACATCCCAGTACATTTCAAACCCAGCAGGACTCTCAGACAGAGGCTGGTCCACCCTAAGGACAAAACACCAACACACAAACAGAGTGGTGTAGTTTATGCAGTCCAGTGCAGCGAGGACTGTCCAGACTTATACATTGGAGAAACTAAACAGCCCATCCACAGAAGAATGTCCCAACACAGGAGAGCCTCCTCCTCTGGACAAAACTCAGCTGTTCACCTCCACCTCACAGACAAGGGACACTCTTTTGAGGACCAGAATGTACATATTTTGGACCGAGAGCACAGGTGGTTTGAGAGGGGTGTGAAGGAGGCGATTTATGTAAAAAGAGAGAAACCATCGTTAAACAGAGGAGGAGGTCTAAGATTTCAACTTTCTAAAACTTATGGTGCGGCCTTGGGTTTGGTTCCCAGGCGTCTCACACCTGATGAGAACAGAGGAGCCTCGTTTGTGAATTAGACTACCAAAGACTTTGACAGGTCCCTGCTATCAATGTGTGAAGTGTGACTTGTCAATTTACATACAGTAGGATGTGTGTGTGTTTTCTGTAAGCTCTGTTTTCACACACTGAACTTTGAATGGGTCACAGGTACGTGTTATCCCAA
>JBBPBX010003479.1:60272-71429 GCA_038048925.1 Garcialebias charrua
TTTAGCAGACCTGGTCTGTGTCAGTGTTTACACCACAAATAATTTTTATAATTACAATTCACTGGGAGAGCTGGTCCAATCTAGCACTTTGAGATTTTTATTAATGAAAAGTGCATTATAAATGGAATTCATTATTATTATTATTATCTATGAATAGCTGGATAGATGATTTGGACATTTTTAAATCCCCCAGATTCTAAATACGTTGAAGGTACGTTGTTGGCTCATTTACATAAATTATTAATATACATGTCTTTCAGAATCAATCAACCTTCTGTATGCTACTATGAGTATTAGAAATTGTGAACACTTAATTTTTTATAGTATTTTAACTGATTTACAAAGCTCCACGTAGAAAATACCTTATTTTTAATGACTTGAGCTTGTCATGTAGACTTCAAATCTTGATTAGATTACTTTATATATATGTATTAAGATGCATATATATTATAGACAAATGTTTCTGTCTTTTCATTCACCATTTTAATTGTGTGTTCACAGGTTCTGCTCTCTGAGTCATGATGAGGGTGATACATTAAAATGCAGCTAGCAGTACAAAATCCAACTCCTGAACTTGGAGCATCTTCTGATGGACTCAGTGTGATCGCTGCTGCCTGGAGAAAGTTCCCTCACAGATACAAGACATGCAGCATCCAGCGGCTGTGGAGGCAGGAGATGAATTTCACCTGAAGAAGCATCGTCCACACTGCACAGGTGCATAATCAAACCACTGTGACCTTGTGTGGACCCACACAGCCATAGCTGGACGTCTACAGAAAGCATGAAGCTTCCTAAAAATATTTCTCAGTTTGTTCTCCAGCTTCAAGGGATACATAATTATGTAAATCATGCTATTCACTTATATTTGCACATTTGTGTAGCAATTTTTCTATAAAATTTATTAACTTACACAATGTTCATCACATTGTTACTAGAAATGTTTAATTACATCAAATGTTTACTTCAAAATGGATCTGTTTCATTTTGTTTATTTCTTACCTGAAATTCATTCATTCAACTTTTATTTGGACAGGTTAATCCCTGTTAATGAAATTTGTTAATACATCAAATGTTTACTACAAATGTGATCAATTTCATCAGGTTTACATGTTAGTGCTGAATTAAATGTTTCATAAATGTTTACCACATTAATTTTTATTAAATGAGAAAAAACAACCACTTGTTATTATTCAACTGTAAAAATATTTCAAAACGAGTCCAGCAGCTCCTCTGGGGGAATCCCAAGGCGTTCCCAGGCCAGCCGATAAACATAGTCCCTCCAGCGTGTCCTGTGTCTTCCTCTGGGTCTCCTCCCGGTGGGACATGCCCGGAACACCTCACCAGGGAGGCGTCCAGGAGGCATCCTAACCAGATGCCCGAGCCACCTCAACTGGCTCCTCTCGATGTGGAGAAGAGGGATTTTAACCTCAGCACATCATTCATTTTATACTTTTGTTGGCTGTAAATGGGACCCTGTATACACAGTTTCATTCCACCTCACGTACAACATGTGATGTGAATGACAATAAAGAACCTTGACTCTCACACAGTCTAATATCAAAGCCTCTGTCAGATAACAACGTCCTTCTGTTATGAGCTTGTCACCTCCATCCCTTGAAGAGAAAAAGACACAGGTATTAGACAGAGTTTTGTGTGACACATTAAACAATGATGACAAAACAAGGAAGTCCTATTTAATACTTTAAATTTACTTTTTCCAGCTGGTTTTTATTCAGCTCTGACCTGTTCTGTAACAGATGACTACTACCTTTCTGTTTGTGCATGAAGAAATTGTTTTATATGGTACTACCTGAGCAACATTTGACGGTGTATTTGTAGCTGCTCCTCCATCTGCAGCCTGACTGAGCTCTTCTGGAGTTTAATTCATTTCATATGAAGGTCTGCCTTGACAAGGATAGATCAGAACACAGATCAGTATTAATACAGTAACAGTGACAACACACTAGAAACTTTAAACAGTTTATTTCACAATAACACAGCTGTCCACTCTGTCTAAAATCAGACTACGTTATATAAAAAATATAAACCCAACCTAAACTAGGCTGACCCACTTCTATGAACTAAACACCCGGACAAAATCGTGGCAAAAATTTATGGCACAACTCCAACAAAACGAATTTATACACTCACCAGGATGTCTGGAACAAACTAGCAGTTATTTTGGGACATGGAGAAAGTTATATCAGGACGTTTCACAGCTGATATCAGGACATTCATCTCCTTTTTGTTAGGTCCGACACATGAGCTCCCTCGCGCTGCTTCCAGCAGGAAACAGAAACTGAAAGTCCGTTTTCTATCTACTTTCAGGTCGTGTGACCGGACATTACATCCAATAACACAGCATGTTTAGACCATTGCAAAACTGTTACAACCTTCTTAGATTCTAACAAAAAAACGAGAGACAGAGCTTCTTTTAGTAAGGCATTAAAAATGGCGATTTCTTTCTTTTCTTTCCCACAATGCTGTGCGCCGCTTTGCGCTGCGGACCAGTGACGTCACGCTCCAAAGCTCTATATACATATATATATATATACATATACAGCAAACCCCCTACTTACGACTCCATCGGCCTACGAACAACGGGACCTACGAACGTATCATATTTAATAAAAATATGAAATTACTGTATTAAAAATTATTATTATTTTTTTTTTTGTGTTTAAATGTTCTTAATTTCATGTGTACATCACTTTGTTGCAGCTGTGGTTGTTTTAAAGGCTTTATAAATAATAATTATGATAAAAAAGATCATTTCTGATCATTTTTGAGCAATCTTGGGCAGCATTCATTCAAGCAGGAAGTAGGTCTTCAGTTTACACGGTCACAAATTAATGTAGAACACCGGACGCCATTTTAGGTTCAGTCACTGGGGTCTCCGGTCACAAATTAATGTAGAACACCGGACGCCATTTTAGGTTAGCTGCCGGGAGCCGGCCGAAGACTGGTGACCAGGATGGCTTCATATGGATTAATTACGAGCTGGAAACGTCTCTGTGAGCTCTGTGGACGTCTCAGGCTGGAGCAGGCTGGAGCAACAGCTCCAGATTGATCGCAGATCGCGCCGCACCGCCGCTCCAACACCAGCCCATGGCCTGGCTAGCAGAAGCTAGCCAGCTAGCTAACACAGGCCTTGAACAGCTGCTGGTGGTTCACTCGGCGGCTGCCGCGCTGCTCGCCCGACAACAATCATGGCAACGCATGGCAACCTAAGATGTCGGCTTTGACCATCTCAAAGTAAGAAAATATATTTTTATTTATTCTGTAAATGTGAATAGCAATGTTTAACATTACAGTACACTACTGTACATGCTTAAATGTGTGCGCGCGCTCCGTTAGCATGATAATTTTTTTTTTAAAATAATTTTCACCCCCTAGCTACGGCAGAATCGAGCTGCGAACCGTTCTTATCTCCCTAACTCGTTCGTAAATCGGGGGTCACCTGTATATATATGCTATATATATATATATATATATATATATATATATATATATATATATATATATATATATATATATATATATATATATATATATATATATATATATATATATATATATACAGTATACATATATATTTATATATACACACATTGATGATGGTGGAGTACACTACTTTGGACAAAACTGAAAGTGGCATGCGTCCTAAAAAATCTGCGCCGCTCCATTGTCCCAGTTGATCAACAAGTGTGTTCCAAACTCTAAAACATTTGTAATATAAACTTAACAATATGTAATCAATCAATTCCAATCAAAATATCAAAGCAACTTTATTTAAATACTGTAAATGTTACACGTCAATAAAATTGTAACAGTTTAAAAAAATGAAAGACTGGTGTTATTTGTAGAAACAGAAAAACAATTACTAAATCTGCAGTTATGTATGAAATATGAAGAGAGAAGCTCTGAGGTCTGTTCGGCTGCAGTTGATGTGTAGTCTCTGGAGTCACAAGATCAGATCCTGATGCAGCAGTTCAGCGATGGCTTCATATGTCTGGCTGGCTGTTTTCACTGCCCCATCTGACAAACAACACAAAATTATTGTTATAATCTCCTCTAAACATCATTATTCTTTGCTTTTATCTGTAATTTTCAAAGTTTGGAGTGTTTGTGTCATGACATACTTGCTTTACAGTGCAGTGACTTGTCCCATCCTTCTCCAAGGACACCCACGGCTAGAGGATCTTTATACAGGAACTGACTGATTAACCTGAAATAAATCACATTACAGGCCTATAGGCCTAAGTGGCAAATTTATGGATTTTTTCCCATATTTATAAACCATTTTTGGACTGAGATATGACCGTTTCCATTTATTCTGACTGAACCAAAACAAACCAAAAACAAACACAGAAAGTACTGTAGATGGTAGCAGTAACAGTATGGCATGAGGTTGGCGGTTGTATCACGTAATATGAAAACGTGGCTATAATGATAAATTCATAAAAGTTCAAGACAAAAACAACTGGACTTTATTTATTATACTATACTTTAGACTATTTTTTTCCTTCCTTGCACTTTTTAGAATTTACCATGTCCTGGATGACTGAGAATCTTTACTCGTTATTAATGACTCAAACGGCCTGCCATACTCCACATTCTGCTCTGCTTCGAACCTTGAAAACAGCTGCACCACCTCGGCGAATTTGACCATTAAAGTGCATTTATTAAGCAAATGATAGACTCAGACACACCTCTGCTACAATTTTGAGCTAACAAATAATTGTTTAGGTGCTTTTCTTCATAAATTTCAGAGAAAGAGCTGCGCTCCTACTTCCTGGTTCTGTCCCCTGCATTCACGGAGCACCAAGCGCGAAACTAGTTTAAATAAAGCTGATTAGACCATTAAAGTATATTTTTTAAGAAAACGTTAGACTGAGACACACCTCTGCTATAATTTCGAGCTAACAAATAATTGTTTATGTGATTTTCTTGTTAAATTTCAGAGAAACGAGCCATTCCGCCATCTTTTTTTTTCTTTTTCCTAAAAGCCTCTCGGCTGTTGCCTGAAGTCAGTCTCTGAAACGGTCTTTCCGCAGTCCAAAAAAGCTAAGAAACAGTTGCATGACTCACTGGAAATATGCTTAAAGTTAGAAAACACTCACCTGCGCAGACACCTCTTGAAAAATCTTTTCATTGCACGTCACTCCATCCAGCTCCCTCTGAATATTTTCATCGGCCAGCAAATACAGAAAAGCCTGAACCTCCGCGTTTGACCACGGTTGTGACATAATTATTAGCCTGTGTTAATTCTCAAAAATGTGCTCCTCCAACTTGTTGTTCTCGATTTTGGCGGGATGGCAGTTTGCATTTCCTGGAAGACTGAATCTTCTTCTTCTTCTTGGCGGATTGCAAACAACGTTCAGGTGCATACCGCCACCTACTGGAGAAGACTGAATCTCCGCCCTCCGACCTAGGAATACGCCCCCTGACCAATCAGTGACCACACTGTGCTGATGTCATAACTGGACCCTAAAAGAACCAGACCTATGTACCTCAGTGAGGCAGCCACCAAAATAGGTCTGGTTTCACGTGAACAGGCCCCTGTGGGTACACTCCATAACTAGTTGTTAACTAGTTACGAAGGAGACTGAACGAGCGCAAACAGGCCCTGTGGATAAATGGCATTATTGCCCTTCACCTCACTTAAACCTGAAACACTCTTCTCGGATCCTCTCTGTACTTCATCGCTCGACCAGAGGTGAGCTTGCTCCCTACACAGAGCGTACAGAGAATTTTTTCCTGTGGACTGCCGGCCTGGCGAAAGCTGGTCCGGCACATATTTCCTTCACCCCAAAGTTTTCTTCTCCTCTCTCCACAGACTGCTTCGCTCGATGGCGCTAACTGCGCCACACCGCTACCCTGCTAACGAGTAGTAGGCTAGCCGACGAAAGCGACACGAGGAGGGAGACGTCTCCGGATAACGTTAGCACTGCTAATGAGTTCAACTCTTCTCAGCCATGGCTCTTGAGAAGGTAAAGCGAAAACCCAAAACTCTAAGAAGGCCAGCAGGCCAACGAGCCCCAGCTCCCGTGCCTTTCTCTTCTGCCTTTCTATTGCTCGGTTAGCGAACGCTAACTGCAAGGCACGCTACCTGCTAAGCTACGAAGCTAACAGGCCAGCAGCCTCGAGCAACTCAGCGAGAGGACGTCCTCGGACAAGGAACTCTGGCAGGCTGTGAGCTCCGGCTCCCGAACCTGCTTCAACGGATCTGGCTACCCCCTTTTAAGCAGAGGACACCCACGAGGCCTGTCCGGCCTGCTCAGGGATGCTACACGCAAAGACACTCAAAGTTTTTCTCGTGGATGACCCCGGAGAAAGGAGAGTGGAAATCGAGTAACCTCGCTGCTATCTGGCTAGCTCTCACGGTTAGCATGGCTAACCAGGAGCACCCATAACAACACGAGGCGGACGACAACGTTGCTAACATGATTAGCGCGGCTAAAAGCGGACAACAAAGGACTCCATCGTGAGGTATGTGAAAATGCTTGGTCTAGCTTGCTAGCTAACCTTCTCATATTTTGCCTGTTTCGCTATCCTGTGCAGCCGAGTCGACGGTTGAATTAATCGCATATCTAAGTGTTTTTACCGTTGCTGCACTACTGAATAAGGGCCCGTCTTAGCACCGCTAGCGGGCTCACAAGTGTCTCCACGTTTAGCCCCGTCTAACAAGGAGACTCTCTGTCCAGCACAGTCCAGGAGGAGGATTTTCAGCTACCTGTTCAGCTGCGTTACCTGGTTGCTTTTTCCTATGTCCATGACAAAACATTGTGATACTGAGAGATTATCCACCCATGAGGCTATGGATGACTCTCTGACGTTAGCCATGTCAGGGCCCGAGGGACCCTGGTGGGGTGGACAAGGACGAGTGGCCTCGGTGCTACAGGCCCACCAGGCAGAAAAGCTACAGGAGCCGCAAGGGGCCACCAACAAAAGGAAAAGGAAAGTCTGAGATGCCCTTGCACCATTACAGGCGCTCTCACTCACAGAGGGAGAGAAAATGCCGAACTTTTACCACTAGTACCTGTGTTTAAGGAGCACAGACTAGCTGGTTCGGAACGTTTAAACACACAAGAACACTCGGACCCTTGTGTAATAAAGAGAAATTGCCATCCACACACAACAATAAAGTCTCAGACTAATGAATGCATCCTGGTCCCAAAATGGGAACAGGGCTTCAGGTTTGCCTGCTCACGCAGTACGGGAACCTGACCTTTTGAGTCCAGACTTCACTTGTAAACACTACAAGGAGCTGGTGGTATGTGTGTGCGCACTAAACATAACTCGTCTACTGTATGTGTAATAAAAAACAAACACTGCATGCATATACAAGAATGAAAGTACCAAAGCACAGACTGCTCTGGTTCTTGACTCACTACTTTTGTGAAACACAAACTACTAGGTCAGTCTATGAACCGCAGTGGGACACATGAGTTCTGCCTGAGACAGTCAGATCTCGCAATGTCTCCTGTTGGGCAGACCAGCCTGCTCCAGAATATGTGAGAGGGGTCGAAGGCCACCCCTCCCGCACTCAAACATGACAAGCAGCAGCTAGACATCCCTCCCAGGCTCATGGCACACGCGCAGGCTTGGGGGGCATGTCTGACAAACGAATGGGTCATGACAACGGATACGCTGTGGGCTCAAGCTGCAGTTCATCAAAGGACCCCCTTCGTGGGGGTGCTATGATCGGGCAATAACCCAGCACGCACGCACGTGCTGAGGGAGGAAGTGTCAATGATGCTACAGAAAGGAGTAATAAATATTGTTCCAAAACACAAACCATGCTCCGATTAGCACAGTAAGCTCTTCCTGATGCCCAGAAGAAATCAATCCCTAGGGCCGGTCTTGGATCTCAGGAATCTGAACAAGAAAATAAGAACTTTCAAGTTCAAGATGTTGACACTGCGGTAGGTCCCCCAGTCCGTGAGACCTGGAGACTATGCATGTATAGTGGATTTGAAAGACGCCTATTTCCATGTGGGCGTGTGGATGAGGCAAAGGAAATTCCTCCAGTTTTGCCTTCGAAAGGAAGGCTTATGAATACAAAGCCTTACCTTTCGGTTTGAAGACTGCTTCCCGTTCAATTACTAAATGTCTGGACGCAGCCCTGACCCCTCTTTGGAGTCAAGAAGTCAGGATTATGAACTACCTGGATGACCTCCTGTCTCTGGCCAGAAGCAGAGTACAGGCCCAGTCACACTCCTGCAGGGTGATCTCTCACCTGGAGTCTCGGTTTTTGTCATAAACCTACAAAGGAGTGACCTGACCCCATCACGGATTACTGTATTTCTGGGGTTGCAGGTCGACACCATTCGGTACAGAGCATGGCTCTCAGAGGAACGTGTTTCCTCGATTGGCCGTTGCCTGGCAAAGTTTAAACTGAATCAGCGGATCCCCCTGAAAACGTGCCAACGCCTTTTAGGCCTCTTGGCGAAAGCCATACCCTGTGTGCCACATGCATTGCTGAAGATGCGGGCCCTGCAAATATGGCTAAACCAACAAACACGACCTGCCCCGTCTGGGTGAGCAGGAAAGGTTAGAATCATTTCAGAGTGCCTGAGGGCCCTGGAACCTTGGAGGGACTCGTCTGTGTTCACGGATGGGGTCCCGTCAGGTAGGGTGTCATCCCGATCCGACACAATGTCAGAGGGGATACCATGAATGCAGAACACATGTGTGACAAGAATGTGAGCCGTCTCAAAAGCAGAGGGAAGCTTGGGTAGGGGAATGAAATGAGCAACCTTCAAAAAACGGTAGATGACGGTGAAGATGGTGGTATTACCTTCAGAAGGGGGTAGACCCGTGACGAAGTCTACAGCAATATGAGACCAAGGACGGCCGGGCGTGGACAAGGGTTGAAGGTAGGGCTGGGCGATATGGACAAAAATTCATATCTCGATATTGTTGTGATATATCGCGATATACGATATATATCTCGATATAATTTTCTTTCCATAAAAGAATAACAAAAATATATTTCTGAGTCAAAGCTTTGTCCCAGTTGTCACACAGCAACATTTATTAACAAACAGCTGTAACTCTACAAAATAAATGTCTAAAAAATGAACTATTTTATACATTACTTTATTTTTTAGACATTTATTTACACCTATTAAATAATAGTCCTCTTCAGCTGAGGGCAGCTGTGTCATTGCCTCTGATGTGTGTCCATCAGTCAGTGTATGAATGTGATAAAAGTACTGATTATTCTTTGTACAGTTCTAGTAGATTGCTGTATGAATGGGTAAATGAGGACACAGATTGTGTTTTAAAGAGCTTTGAGTGTCTTGATAAGATAGAAAGGTGCTTTCACTTTAGTCAGTGTTTGTGAACTGCAGTAAATGTGAGCCTGTGGTACAATATATTTGATATACTGTATCCGGTTTTATTGTGAAAGGGTCAGGGGGTTGTTTCCGGATTCACGAAGACATTCTCTAAGTTGCTCTACAAAGTGTCGCATTGAATCCTTGTGTAAAAACACGACAGCCTCCACTCAGAAACGTGAACAGAGAGGCGGAGACATTATTAAATCAGCAGTTTATCATATAGCGCCAAAGACACGGTCAGTCTCAGCTGTGGAAGAAGGCGGCTAAAGCGTTAGCCATCTTGTTAGCCGCTAAGGACCGTTTCTTTGGCGATGTGATGAGCTGCTGATTTATTAATGTCTCCACGTCCTTCTGCTCCTCTCATGAAAGCGCTGCAGTGCGCGCACGACGCTCAGACCCGTGGTTTGTTTAATGAAGCAGGAGGCTGTAAAAAAAACTCGGTTCTGCCGTTTCACGCTCCACTCCGCTGTTTAAATGGTGAAAAAGATTCGTAGATCCGAGCCTTCGTCGGGATTATTTTCAGCATCGTCTACAAAAATATTTTTTCTGCCCTCATCTGACAATTTAAATCCAAACTAGCTCAGGAAAAACATTGTTTTTCCCCCTCAGCAGCTGCGTCGCGGCTCTTCATATCTGCCGTGTTTACTTCTTGTTGTGCTGAAAGTCTCCGTGGCTCCGCCCTCCTGCAGCCTGCAGGAAGGAGGGGCTGGGTCTGTGCTGCTCAGTGAAGGAGAAGGAGGGGGGCGAGTGGGAGAAAACAGACAGACGGTGGATTCTCGATATAAACGATATAGTCTCGTCTTATATCTCTTTAGAAAAAATCTCGATATTTTAAAAATATCGATATATCGCCCAGCCCTACTGTATTGTGTTTATCATGTTACCGGGTAGGCCAGAGGCTAGCAGCTGGTCCCTTTCAGGGGCCAGGCCCAAAGTGCCCAGAGGCACGGGCGAGGGTGCCACACCTGCCCGTCGGCCTGCGTCAGGAGGTCCCTGTGTGCAGGCAGCTGCCATGGTGTTCCTGCTAAAAGTGAAATCACTTCTGCAAACCAGGCCTTCTTTGGCCACTTTGGGGCCACCAGAATCAGTGAGAGCCCCCCCTATGCACACGCTCCAGTGTCGCTTGAATTAAAGTGACAGGTGGGAACGTGTAATACAGCTTTGACGCTGGCCAATCGTGCGCTAATGCGTCGAGCCCCAGGGATGCGCATGTGTCCCGTATTGAATGGAACATAGCAAGGTGGGCGATGACCCTGCACGCAAAGAGATCTATGTCTGCTTTCCCGTATCGTGCCTACAACTGGTTCATGATGCGTGGGTGAAGACGCCATTCTGCTGAGAGGGGCGATCCTCTTGAGAGAGTGTCTGCCCCGTAGTTCAGTTCCCCTAGCAGGTGTGTTGCTTTGAGTGACAGCACTTGTGAGCTGCACTATTTGAGAAGCTTCTGGGTCAGCAGCAGGAGGGGGGGGGGATCGTATCCCCCACTCTCTGTTGACATGCGCGATCAAGCACTTGTTGTCCGATCTTATCAAAACATGTTGACGTGTGATCAGACCCTTCCTGTGGAAGTGTTTGAGGGACAGGAACACAGCTTTCAGCTCCAGCTGATTGATGTGGAACTGCGCCTCCTGCGAAGACCATACACCTCTGGTGTGCCGATTCCGGCAAAGACCCCACCACCCAGACTTTGAGGCGTCTGTCGTCACAAGGGTCCGAGATAACACTCAGCCCAGTGGAACGGCCCTGTTGAGTGAAGCAGCGCTTCCCCATGGCTGCAGGGCTTTCAGACAGTTTGTGTCGACTCTGAACA
>JBBPBX010003480.1:0-26523 GCA_038048925.1 Garcialebias charrua
CACACACCGTTTTGGAAAACAGCCACAGCGACTTAAAATAGGTCAATGTACAATGACAACATCCGAGCTGTCTGAGATGAGGTCTGAAAATTTGATGTTTGTGTACTAAGAATTGTTGAGTAAAGCATACAAATAAAAAAGTTTTGTTTACATTAAGTGTGACATATTTCTGCAGTTTATGGTTGAACCCGTGAGCAGGTTGATCACAGACTCCAAGGAAAAGTACGGTAAGTGAAAATATAATTTTTTACAAAACAAAGCAGAGCTGACGGGACAGCTAAAAATACATTTTAAGGAGAGGAAAAGCAGATCAGATAGGGGTGGGCAATATGGCTCAAATATTATATTGTGATATTTCAGAGCATTCTGACGATAAACATAAATTTCGTGATATAACAAAAAAAAACAGAAATCAAAGTTATTTATTTGACAAAATCAACTTAACATGTTGCTTTGCAGTATTATACATGTATAAAATAAAATAAAAAACAACAAGGAGTAATTTTACTGAAATTACTTTATTTAGTAAAGTATTCAGTCTCCAAGTATAAAAACAAAAAAATAAAAAGGATCCTTCTGTTATTTAGATTGAAAAAGTCTGCACAAAATATAGATCAACAAATTCCACCACAAAAGTCAAAAACTAAAGTGCAGGTGTGGCTTCCCAAAATAACTACCGGTAAATAAAATGAAGCTTAAAATCTGTTGAGAATGAAAGTAACATAACAAAATATATGTTGCCTTTAAATGAGCTATAACTTCCAGAATTTGTAACAATCAGCTGACCCTGAAGCTTGTTGATGTTTCAGCTTCATCTATTCATGCAGGAATTATTCATTTTTCTGACTGATCTGTCTTTGATCACCTGCCTCTTGGTCCGTGGACCGACTGTGGAACTCAAGAGACAGTTGAGCTGAGCGTGTTTGTACCGACAGTTTAGAGCGGGGGAGACGCAACCCGCACCAGCAACTCAGAGCAGGGTGGGGGGAGGACAGTTGAGCTGTCTGTACCTGCAGTTTAGAGCTGAATGGGAGAGAAGCTGAGACGCGCATTGTTTGTTTTTAGCATTTTAGCTAGCTAGTATTGCGCATAACTAATTAGCATTACACCAGTACCGACAGGTGGAGTGGAGGTGCGCAGTTTGATTTGGTTGTTCGAAGCGCTTGGTTGTTAAGGGGGCGGGGCGCCCTGACGTATTACGTCATGAAATTAGCATATCATGATATCATTATTTTGCCCGGGCAAGCTTTTTTTTTACCAGTATTATTGTGAACGATATGATAGGGCCGGAAGCAGCTGATAGGTACCGGCAGTCCAAGCGGCATGCGGCTCGGGTGGTTGCTGAGGCAAAAACTCGGGCGTGGGAGGAGTTCGGAGAGGCCATGGAGAATGACTTCCGTACGGCTTCGAGGCGATTCTGGTCCACCATCCGGCGTCTCAGGGGGGGAAAGAGGTACGAGACCAACACCATTTATGGTGGAGGTGGCGTGCTACTGACCTCAACTCGGGATGTTGTGAGTCGGTGGGCGGAATACTTCGAAGACCTCCTCAATCCTACTGGCACGTCTTCCACTGAGGAAGCAGAGCCTGGGGACTTTGGGTCGGGTTCTCCGATCTCTGGTGCTGAGGTCGCCGAGGTGGTTAAAAAGCTCCGCGGTGGCAAGGCTCCGGGGGTGGATGAGATTCGCCCGGAGTTCCTTAGGCAATATCGCGTGGACATCGGGGGCAGTTCCCTTGGATTGGCAGACTGGGGTGGTGGTTCCCCTATTTAAAAAGGGGGACCGTAGGGTGTGTTCCAACTATAGGGGGATCACACTCTTAAGCCTCCCTGGTAAGGTCTATTCAGGGGTTCTGGAGAGGAGGGTCCGTCGGATAGTCGAACCTCGGATTCAGGAGGAGCAGTGTGGTTTTCGTCCTGGTCGTGGAACACTGGACCAGCTCTACACCCTCAGCAGGGTCCTGGAGGGTGCGTGGGAGTTTGCCCAACCAGTTTACATGTGCTTTGTGGACTTGGAGAAGGCATTCGACCGCGTCCCTCGGGGGGTTCTGTGGGGGGTACTCCGGGAGTATGGGGTACCAGGCCCTTTGATAAGGGCTGTTAGGTCCCTGTACGACCGGTGTCAGAGCTTGGTCCGCATTGCCGGCAGTAAGTCAGGCTCGTTTCCGGTGAGAGTTGGACTCCGCCAAGGTTGCCCTTTGTCACCGATTCTGTTCATAACTTTTATGGACAGAATTTCTAGGCGCAGCCAAGGTGTTGAGAGGATCCGTTTTGGTGACCTTAGAATCGCTTCTCTGTTTTTTGCAGATGATGTGGTCCTACTGGCTTCATCAGTTCGTGCGGGAGGGACTCGGAGTAGAGCCGCTGCTTCTCCACATCGAGAGGAGCCAGTTGAGGTGGCTCGGGCATCTGGTTAGGATGCCTCCTGGACGCCTCCCTGGTGAGGTGTTCCGGGCATGTCCCACCGGGAGGAGACCCAGAGGAAGACCCAGGACGCGCTGGAGGGACTATGTTTCTCGGCTGGCCTGGGAACGCCTTGGGATTCCCCCGGAGGAGCTGCTCCAAGTGGCTGGGGAGAGGGAAGTCTGGGCCTCCCTACTTAGGCTGCTACCCCCGCGACCCGACCCCGGATAAGCGGAAGAAGATGGATGGATGGATGGATGGATGGATGGATGGATGATATGATAGGGCCTAACCCTAAGATCAGATACAGAACATGTAGCCATGGAAATATAATGCCCGGACAAATGAGGAGTGAAAAGACGCAGACTTTATACAGGACACTGAGGAGACAGAATGAGAAACACCTAGGGTGATAACAATTAGACACAGGTGAGACAGGAGCTGACACAAGGAGGAAAACATAGGAGATTGCTGGAGAACAAGACAGGAACCCCACATAACCCCCAGCCCCTCATGTGATGGCACCTGACATCCCCACAGAAAAACCCCACACAACTTGGTGGGAGGAGGGAAGAAAAAGGGTAGAGGGCACAAAGTGAAACACAAGGACCAAGAAACAAAAACATCAGCAAGTAGGAACCTGGAAAACCCAAATAAAGGGAAAAGCACCAATCCCCAAGAGTCCTGTGGACAGCCAGGAGACCATCCAGAGCAGGACAGACGTCCAGATGGACAGCTGAGACACCATGCAGAACAAGGCAAAAATAGACAGTCTGATGGATGGCCTGGAGACCGTCTATTTTGGGGCATGTGTGGCATCCACCTGGCACGTCTCCAACTCAGGCTGAAAAGAGGTGAGAAGACTAACCGGGAGGCCGTGGAGGTAGGTGGGGAGAGGTCACTGGAGAGATTGCGGCAGCAGGCAAAGAATCCCCTGGAGAGACTGTGGCAGCAGGCAGAGAAGCCCCTGGAGAGACTACAGCAGCAGGTGGAGAAGCCACTGGAGAGACTGCGGCAGCAGGCAGAGAAGCCACTGGAGAGACTGCGGCAGCAGGCAGAGAAGCCACTGGAGAGACTGCGGCAGCAGGCAGAGAAGCCACTGGAGAGACTGCGGCAGCAGGCAGAGAAGCCACTGGAGAGACTACGGCAGCAGGCAAAGAAGCCCCTGGAGAGACTGCGGTAGCAGGTAGAGAAGCCACTGGAGAGACTACGGCAGCAGGCGAAGAGGCCACTGGAGAGACTACAGCAGCAGGCGGAGAAACCACTGGAGGGACTGCGGCAGCAGGCAGAGAAGCCACTGGAGAGACTGCGGCAGCAGGCAGAGAAGCCACTGGAGAGACTGCGGCAGCAGGCAGAGAAGCCACTGGAGAGATTGCGGCAGCAGGCAGAGAAGCCACTGGAGAGACTACGGCAGCAGGCAAAGAGGCCACTGGAGAGACTACAGCAGCAGGCGGAGAAACCACTAAAGAGAGACTGCGGCAGTAGGCGAAGAGGCCACTGGAGAGACTGCGGCAGTAGGCGAAGAGGCCACTGGAGAGACTGCGGCAGCAGGCGGAGAAGCCACTGGAGAGACTGCGGTAGCAGGCGAAGAGGCCACTGGAGAGATTGCGGTAGCAGGCGGAGAAGCCACTGGAGAGACTGTGGCAGCAGGCAAAGCGGCCACTGGAAAGACTACAGCTGCAGGCAAAAAGACCACTGAGAGACTGCGGCTGCAGGCAAAGAGACCACTGGGAGACTGCGGCTGCAGGCAAAGAGACCACTGGGAGACTGCGGCTGCAGGCAAAGAGACCACTGGGAGACTGCGGCTGCAGGCAAAGAGACCACTGAGAGACTGTAGATGCGGTAAACCAGCGATGAGAGCTATAGTCAGTGGCGAATCCAACGAGGGGACTGTAGCTGGCATAGAGACCAGAGAGTATGCAACTAACAGGTATGCTGTAGCACAGAGGTCGTCATTTCCGACACCCATGAAGAGCCATGGAGGAAAAAGGTTGTCATTCCTGACACCCACGGAGAGGCTCTGAGGAAAAGGGTTATCATCCTTGACACCTATGGAGAGACACAGAAGAAAAAGGTAATCTTCCCAGACACCCATGGAAAAGCATGGAGGAAAAGGATCATCATCCCCGACATCCACAGAGAGGCACAGAAGAACAGGGTCATTGTCCCAGATGCTCATGGAGACACAGGAGCGTGGTTGTTGCCTCCGACGCCCAGGGAGACATAGGAGTGTCGTTCGTTATCCCCGACGCCCATGGAGTTTTTATTGTGTGAAACTTTACTATTTTAATGCTAGTCTTTTATCTGACCTTTTTAATTTTGTACTGTATTTTATTTTTGTACTGTATTTTTTGTTTGCGTACAGCACTTTGGTCTCACGGTTTTATAAAGTGCTTTAGAAATAAAGTTGGTATGGTATGGTATGGAGACACAGGGCGATGAAGTTTCATGGCCAGACCTCGTGGAGACACAGAAAGGCGGGTTCAGCTACTTCTTTGGCTCAGTAAGACTCAGCTTATTGGACTCAGCTGCTTCTTTGGTTGAACAGGACTCTGCTGATCGGGACCTGGCTGCCTCCTCGGTCGATCAGGCCTCAGTTGCTTCTTCAGCTGAACAGGACTCGGCTGATTCATCGTAGAGGTTGAGCTTGGCTGTTTCAACGAGCAACAGCTTGACTGCTCTCCCAGTGAGAAGGGTTCGACTGCCCCCGACTGCGAAAATCTCCACTGCTCCCCAGCTGTATCTGGGAAGACTCGGGTGGAGAGAGGAGCTGGAGGTCAGCAGGTTTGGTCCAGTACAGCCATCAGCCCCTCTTGCAGCGCCAGCATGAGCTAGGACCAGGGTCAAACCAGAGCTCATCATCTGGCTCTGGATCCTCCTCTTCTGGTGACCACTTGTGGAACTCAGGAGGCGAGAAGCATGGCAGAGAGTAGCGAGGTGGTGGATGAGGAGCAAGGAGTGGAACAGAACAAGCCAGCTTGAAAGCCAGGCGGGTTCCCCTGAACTGAGCCTTCCTCCTCTCTTCTTCCTCCGCCAAGAAGGATGAGGGCAGGATATCCACCACTGGGCTATGTCGTCTACGTCTTCAGGCAGGCCTGGACTCTTCCGTCTAGAAACTACCCCATTTGATGACAGATTGTGCCTCCTCTCTCTCCCCTTTCTCCTTGTCCCACTGGGCAGTTTTGTCTGCTTCGCGGGCCAAGAACTCAAAAATGTAAATCATCCTCCTGCTGGGTTAAATTTGCTCTGGGCATGCTGACATAATTCTACTTTAATGGTTAAACCTAAATGCTAGCTGATCACAGGGACTCCAAGGTAAAGTAAGTAAAAATATATTTTTTAACAAAACAAAGCAGAGCTGACTAGAAAAACAAACAAACAAAAAACTTTTTAAGGAAATGACGAGTAGACACAGAACGTGTAGCCACGGAAAGATAATGCCCGGACAAAGGAGTGAAAAGACACAAACTTTATACAGGACACTGACGAGACCGAATGAGAAACACCTGGGGTGATAACAATTAGACACAGGTGAGACAGGAGCTGCGTGCAGGAGAACAAACAAGACAGAAACCCCACAAAGTGCATGTCCACATTTCAGAATTGCATAGAAAACAACCAGAGTATTTTTTTTCAAACACAGCATTTAATTTAGCTCTTTTTTTAATATTTGATTTCAAAGTTTGCAATGCACTGCTTCTGGCTTATTATTAATTATTTTTGGCTCTAGATTACCAAAAGCCAAACAAGAAGCATGACAACCAGGAAATCAAAACAACAGCAGCTGAGAACGGGTGGAGTGGCAGAGAGAGATTTGCATGCATGACCTTTCCATTGTTGTCAGCAGGTTTATTTAAGCATGACAGCAAACTGTGAATTTTCTAAAACGAAGCTGTAGAGTTAATGGATTGCAATAAGTGGATTTAAATTTGTGTTATTTTTGTCACATGATTCAAGAGAGGAGCTGAGATCTAATTTCTACAAATCACTTAAACGCAGACACACCTGCAACACACCAGAGAACATAAAGTTAAGCAATAGAAAGAGAACCATTACATGCAAAACAGCTAATTTCTGACTAAATGCACCTGACTTTGATTGTAAATGGAAACATGGTTAATAACTTTCGACCAACAGTGGAAATTTGAATAATAAGGTTGTTTTAGCATCACTGTGCTAACCCTCTAAAACCCAACTGTGCTGACAAGATTCTGACCCTTTGGATGACGCCAATGACCATACTGTGATACATAACATAACATAATATAATAAAATCAGATTGTCAAAAAAGGTGTTCAATACAAGATCAACTGGACTTTATTTGTTACAGAAGACATTTCGACCTCTATCCAGAGGGCTTTATCAATTCTATGAACAGACTGTGTGCGTAAGGAGTTAAAACAGTCTTAGGAGTCACGCACCAACCTATGTAAATTACAAGCTGAGGTAACACATACATGTAAATTGACAAATCACACCTTAACAGTAGGGGGTTTCCTTGAGGTCTCTGACAGAAGACACACAACTGTATGTAAATTGACAAATCACACCTCACAACCCAACAGCAGAGGCTTCTCAAAAAACTTTGCTAGTCTAATTCACAGACAAGACACCTCTGCTCCCATCCGGTGTAAAACGTCTGGGAATCAGCCCCAAAACTGAGTTATAAGTCTTGGAAAGTTGAAATCTCAGTCCTCCTCCTCTATTGAGCGAGGGCCGTTCTTTCTTGATATAAACAGCTTGCTTCACACCCCTCTCAAACCACCTGTGCTCTCGGTCCAAAATTTGCACATTCTGCCGGTCCTCAAAAGAGTGACCCTTGTCCGTGAGGTGGAGGTGAAGCTTTGTATGACTCCATACCCACGAAGTAGCTCTCAGTTTCGAAAAGGTTGGTGACCCCTGTAGCGAGTTAAAATGTCAAGTACCAATAAATTTCAACGCAAATAATGACAAAACTATAATTTTGACAGAAAGGAAGCTGCCCGGCAACAACATATTTCTGCTATGTAGAAACAGGTCTGTAAAAATGTTTGAGTAAAAACATAAAATAAATGATCAATGTCACACTAAATGCTGGCTCATTATAATAAAACAAACTATATCTGATAATCTAACCTTGGTACAAAATGATAGAAAGATTTTCAAACTATGAGCTTAGCTGAAAAGAAGAATCTGGGGTTAAGGAGTGGCCCACAACCCTCAGAGCAACATGGAGGAAATATTCACAGCGGAGTGAGAAAGGTTGTTATAAAAGCCCAGAGAACAAGGGAGGAATAATGGAGTAACTTGATGACAGCTCGGGAGAACAGAAAGTCAGGCAGGGCGTGACTGTTGGGTTAGAGTCTGTCATTGTGTTTGTAACTCAAAGCAGAACATTATATACAACCTCACACAAACTGCCTTGTGGACAAAAGTATCTATTTATGACCCACGACCCTCAGTAAAATACTGAACAGTTACGTACTAGACCTGTTCCACTTCCATAAAGCGTTGGGAGCCAAACAAATATGCCCTTAAATAATAAATAAATAATCTTTTTACCGCTAAAAATATCTGATAATTATTTTGAATGTTAAAAAGCAACTACACTGACACTATCAAAGCATAAAATTCCCCCAGTTCAGTTTAATACAGAACATAGAATAGAATAGAATATATCTTTATTGGCATATTTGCACCAAGGTACAAAGTTTTGCAATTGGCGCGCGCACCATCCGAAGAGGGACGTACTCACGGAAGCCGCAGCAGTATAAAACCGCGCCACCAACAATCAGATATGAAAAAGGAACATACAGTCGGGTAATCAGTGGTATTCAAAAAAGAATCTATCACAATTTGTCTTAGGACACTCCATGATAAAGTCTAAAAAACTCTACCAGCTTTAGCACGAATAAGACAAGACATGTTGCATTTCATGGCAAGCAGGGAGATTGTCCGTGAAAATCATTTCAGATAAGCACAGTCTGTAGATGGCATTCAGCTCGGCTCCATTCTGAAAGCACACGGAGACCTCTGGGGGGGGGGGCAGCGAGTTCTCAACAGCTTTCACTCCAGGAGAAGATTTGCAGACAGCCTTCTTTTTCCAAGGTTGCTCACAGTCCAGATTAGATTAGTCGCTTATTTATTTTCAGGCCAGGCTACAGTGTACTTTTGACTGCAGCCTTGAAGTCCAGGTGCTGTTCAGGTCCAAATCGTCGAATCATGTGAGGTTCCGAGCTACAAATCCCCGTCTGTGCCCTGATGGGGCTGTAAACGAGTCCCAAAGCGCACCGCAGGTCCGCGGCTGTCCGCCGCTGCTCCCACCGTGCGGTTCAGCTCGTACAACAGCTGGCTTGTTGAGGTCATAGCCCGGATCAGAGAATCTTGTTGAGCAGGGAGTCTCGCCAGCGCGTTGATCGCTGCGACCGCCTCCCTCAGCTTCCAGTAGCAGAAACATCCGCCGATCCCAAAAAGCAGAGCAACTGCCACCAAAATTCCAATAATCCATAAATCTTCAACGTCTTCGACAGAGAGAACGGTCAGACACATTGGCTTCCACTCGCTCCACGAGTCCATAGTGTATCCCACCGCATGCGTGTCGAAGGGGCAAGCCGCCTCTCCTGGTCCGGTGCGCTTCGTTGAAAAAAATTTATCAATAGAGGAAACAGCCCACGTAAATAAATCCATTTCAAATTGGTTCGAGTGAGCGCTGAAGAGTTAAAGACGAGACAAAATGCAAAAGCAGGGAGGAGGAAAACTTAGGGGGGAGAGGAGCAAAAAGAGATGCGACCTGCTTCGCCGAGTGCCGGAAGTAGATGATGGAACATGATGGGAAAGAGTGAATTAGCAGAGTTTCATACATACTAAATGTAAGGTCTGCATCAGGGCTGCTCAAACTAATTTGGTTTTAAAATACACATTTGATGGTCAATCTACTAACTACAACTTTTGAACTTTTCTTTTTGCTGCTACTTTGAAGCAGGATTGTTTTATGAAGTCAAAACAACCAAACACCAAGATATTCTGAGAAATACAGTTTATCAAAGTTCATGCTCATGTAGCAGGATGACCTGCGGTCATTGAATGCACCACACATGTAGAGATGTGATTGGTGGGTCTGGGGCTACTTCCGGTATAAAAAGGGGTAGTCCTCATTGATTAACACACGTCATCCATGCTGGCTGTGTCGCGCTAGCTGTACGAGTTTCCTGTTTCCCTCTGCTTTTGAGGTGGAACACAGTGAGTACTGAAGCGCCAGTTTTTCTGTTTCTTACAAATTCAGATTTTAATTCATATTTATGTTTGGTAGCTGCTGCTGTTTGTCCTTGGCGACAGTCTGCCTCCTGAGTCCTGTGTTGTTCGTGGCCGTGTCTACTGTTGTCCCGACTGGTTCTGCCTCCCTTCCGGGTCGTCCCTCGCCTGCCGGCTGGTCCTGGGACTGTTTGGCGCCCGCTGTCTGGACGGCGTGGCGTGGGCTACGTCACGCGTCCTGCGGGCCGAGCTGAAGCCGACTGATGCCAGCTCAACCACTCATACAGGCGTCGGTTTGAGTGGCGTCTCTTTGGGAGCAGCGGATCTCACCAGGGCGGACTCTGGACTACTGTTTTACTGATTGAGCATCTCTCAGGCGGTGACATTAACACTGGTGTATGATTTTGTGTGTGAGATTGTCCTGTTTTTAGAGTATTGCACTTTTATTGTTTATTTGAGCTTTAACTACCTTTTTAAACTGTAAATATTTTAAATTTAGGATTTTAGCCTTTTTAAACTGTAAATATTTTAACTTTAGTATTTTAGCCTTTTTTAAACTGTAAATATTTTAATTTAGGATTTTATTTAATTAAACTACTGTGCAATTTATTGTCTGTGTGAACTTGTCTCATGCCTCATCTGCAACGGGTCTATGTGCCTTAAAGATCCACTGACGTGATTTTTCTACTATTCATCAAATTGCTCAAAATATATATATTTTATCATTTAAATATGTTAGTTTTTGCAAACAAAATGATAAATCACTTTAATTTTGCTTTAAAAGTGATTTTGAACTTCAAGCTGTGTTTAATCGTGGGAAATCCGTTTACACCCGAACGCACCATCTGTGATGTAATGTCCAGAGTTGAGGCAGAGCTCTGAGCTTGTCACGGTGTGCGCAGCTCCACATGAAGGTCAGTCTGATACAGCATCAGACCTAAATTAGATCCTGTTGTTTCTTGTTCCATCACCCAAACTATTTTCTGCTTCCCAAAATGAAGACAAATAGCTCAAATCTTCACCTAGATTGATAAATTAGTCAAGTTTTAAAATGTCCGCTATTGAAGAGACTGGAGCCCTCTGCCTCTCACTCTGGACATTACGTCACAGATGGTGCGTTCAGGTGTAAACGGATTTCCCATGATTAAACACGGCTTGAAGTTCAAAATCACTTTTAAAGCAAAATTAAAGTGATTTATCATTTTGTTTGCAAAAACTAACATATTTAAATGATAAAATATATATATTTTGAGCAATTTGATGAATAGTAGAAAAATCACGTCAGTGGATCTTTAAGGGTAACTTTTAGTAAAGCTTTTAACCAAATTCACTTATTTTATTAAAAATAGATTATTTATTTTTTAAACTAAAGTTCCCTATTTTTATCAATACCCGTCCGGCTACACTCAGTAATCCAGGTAAAAAAAATAAAATCCAACAAAGTTATGTCAGGTCATCTGGGCGGTTTCTTTTTTCTTTTTTTCTTTACAATTTTTTTTTATTTATTTGAGACGTTTTGTCCATCCAAAGGACTTCATCAGTTCGATGAGTCACAACAAACTCAATCTCACAAGCAGCACACTCACATAGTGGAACAACCAGTATGATGGTGATAAAATGGTTTCTGGGGCACGCCCTCTCCCACTTTTAAACTAAGGGGGAAATAACTACATCCAAATACTGTAAGTCCTTTGGATGAAGGACGAAACGTCTCAACAACAAAAAAGAAACCGTCAAGAGGACCTGACTTAACTTTGTTGGATCTGAGAAATATATTAAAGTGTTTTGTCCATTGTTAATGAAACATTTTGATTTTCACTCATTGTGACACATTTCAAGCTTTTTATGAGTCAAGTCTGTTATATGATCCACTAGTGAGGGAGCCACAGATGATTAGTTGTTACTAAGCTTTAAAGTGAACACATTTAGCTCAGTCTTTTCCTTTGGATGGACCCAGATTTATAAGAACTGTTTTACATCTGGGTTACTGATAGAGCCTGAACATGTATGTGGACAAACTGGGCCATTCTGGATCCATTGTGGGCCAAAATGGAGCATCCACTGCAGAAAAGCTTCCAGGGTGTTAACCAGCCCACTTCTGTAGCTTGGTAGTAGTACAAAAACTAAACGGTTATTTCTGTCACTTACTTGAAGAAATGCTCAGCAGCCTAAAATAGTATACAAGTCAAAAGATCAGAGGGCAACTCAGCTGCTGAATGGTTAAAGGTCACTTTGCTTGATTTAACCAGTTTTGTTCACAAACCTGGCACAGTTTAGTTTTAGTTTTAAAATACACTTTTTTCCCCCTCACTTGCTCTGGAACGAGGCGCATGCATTCTCTTCCCTCAATCTGTTCTCCTCCTGCTTTTTTGCTATCTCTCTGTGTATAGGAGCTCTTATTTTTACACATCTTCTGAAATGAAAACTACTGTTTAGGATCTGACCAACTGGACTTTTGACGCAAATGATAAAATCTTTTCAACAAAGCGACAGGGTCCTGGAGAACGCTCAGGTCTGCCCAGATGACACGTGCAGCTGGATACCGTAATTTCCGGCATATAAGTTGCAGTTGTTTTTTTTTTTTTTTTTTGCTTACCGTATTTTCCGGTGTATAGGTCGCACCTTTTTATGTTTTTTTCAAGGCTTGCGACCTATATTTATGGTATTTTTTTTCCATATTTTTAGACAAATATTTGACTCAGATATCAGCCTTTTTCACTTTGGCAGAAAAATTGTGCAGTACCACTTTTGGCCACTAGGGGCGCTGTGGCGCTGTGCAGTACCACTTCCAGTGGAGTACACCGACCCAAGAAGAAGAAGAAGACCGTTTCCAGCTCATGTGTCCCAAAATAAGCTCCTGTGCTCGGACACTCTGTGGGCGTGCTGACCTGGATGTAGCGGTTAGCTCTGTGTTTCTTAGCTGTATTTTTTGCAAGATAAGTTAAGAACCACTCAGCGGATTTTTCTGAAACTTACAGAATGGAATCACAGTGTGGACGTTTACAAGTGAGTACCGGTAGCTTTATTAGATGTGTTGAGATTAGTCACGTGAGGTATTGAACGCTCTTCACGTACGTCATCAGCAAGGGACTATTTAAGGCGTGGTATTGACGCAGCTGAGTTGATTGGAATGGATGAAAAGTCTGTATGTATCTGATGGCTTTCCTGCGAGAAATAAACCTCCCAAACTGAATGCTGATTCCTGAACCATTCTTTGTCCGACCTAACCTGCCCTAAGATGGCGAATCTAACAGGTTATGGGCCCAGGGGGGACAAGGAAGGTCGCTGGCAAAGTTTATGCTCCGACGGAGACGAACGGAGCTACGAGCTCATGAGAATCTCTTCAGAACGGGACGCCACCAAAGAGCAGAGCAGAGCTCCGCAGCTGCAGCAAACGCTAAAGGAGCTGAAGGTGAAGCCGAGAAGCTACAGGAGCAGAACAGTGCGAAGACGAGGAGGAAACGAGGAGCTCATCTGTTACAGCTGTGGACTGGGGGGACACAGAGCAAGGCTGTGTCCAAAGAATAAAACACAGCGACAGTGGTGCCGTGTGTGTACGAGTCCACGTCATGCAGAGAGTAACTGTTGGCGAAAGAAGATGGAAAATGTAAACCAAGCGACCGATGAAGTGGAGGATGACCACTCATTCGCATTCAGGACAAACGACGCACAGATCAGCGGACGGAAACAGAGAGGCCTGATGGTGGACACCGGAGCAACATCACACATCGTCACTGATGTTAACAGGTTCAAACGCTGGGATGACACGTTTGAACCAGAACAACACTTCATCGAGCTCGCTGACGGGACGAGGACGAATGGTGTGGCGGTGAAGAGAGGTGACGCGGAGGTCTGGCTGCGGGACACACAAGGACGAAGGAGGAAGGTGGAGATCAAACGGGCGTTATACGTCCCAACGTACCCACAAGACATATTTTCTGTGAAGGCGGCGACGTCCAGGGGGGCCTCAGTCAACTTCAGCCAAGAATGCAGTCAACTCATCGCCCAGGACGGTACAAGGTTTGACATTAGTGTCTATGATAGACTTTATTATCTAGACACATTTGACAATGACAATAAAAATGATGAAAATTATGAGGATGAACAAAGTAATGTGATTTCAGGTTGTTATGACATTCAGGAGTGGCACAAAATTTTAGGCCACTGTAATTTCCAAGACCTGCTAAAATTAGAAAAAGTGGTAAAAGGCATGAAGATTAAAGGGAAGGGTGATAAAACGAATCTAGACTGTGAGACTTGCATCTTGGGTAAATTTTGTCAAAGCAGAAACAGACAAGCTGATGCAAAAGCAGAAAGTGCTCTTGAATTAGTTCATACAGATTTAGCTGGTCCTATTGAGCCTGCTGCAAAAGGCGGTTTCAGGTACACAATAGCATTTACTGATGACTATTCTGGTACAATATTTGTTTATTTTCTTAAAGCCAAGAGTGACACGACTAGAGCTACCGAGAGGTTTATTGCAGATGTTGCCCCATATGGTAAAATAAAATGCATTAGATCCGATAATGGTACAGAGTTCACGTCAAAAGACTTTCAGTCTTTAATGAGTAAAAATTCTATCAGACATGAAACATCTGCACCTTATTCACCGCATCAGAACGGCACAGCTGAAAGAAGCTGGAGAACATTGTTTGAAATGGCAAGATGTATGTTGATAGAAAGTAATCTACCTAAAGAGTTGTGGACTTATGCTGTAATGGCTTCTGCAGTAATTAGAAACAGGTGTTTTAACAACCGTTTGAAACAAACTCCATATTACCTGCTGACAGGAAAGGTGCCTGACCTTTCTAAAATGAAAGAATTTGGGTGTGTGTGCTATACATATAGACAAATTAAGAAAAAGCTGGATCCAAGGTGTGAAAAAGGTATCTTTGTGGGTTATGATAAGTACAGCCCTGCATATTTAGTCTATTACCCAAACACAGGAAAAATCCTCAAACATCGACTGGTTAAATTTGTATCGCAAACTATGAATGAAAGGCAAACTCAGGATGATCCTGACATGTTTGATGATGTTTTTAGATATAGAAGAACTATCCCTGTTAAGCCAGAATTAAGAGCAGAACACCAGGTGTCACAGGGAGCACATGGGAGTTCTACTGAACCGGCAGTGAGTGTAGAGAGCACAAGTGTTAGACAGGAAACACAAGAAGTCTCATCTGAACCTATTTCAGAAGAAGAAGGCACAAGTGATGGACAAAATGCAGATGAACAGGGTCTACGACGTTCTGAAAGAGAAAGAAAAGCACCAGCATATCTAAAAGATTATGAATGTATGGCTGGGAGTGCTGATGATGAAGAGATAAATGTTGACTATTGTTATCGTTCAGTGTTTAGTACACCACAAAATTACAGAGAAGCAATAAATTCACCTAAAGCTGAAAAATGGATAGAAGCAATGAAAGAAGAAATGGAATCCTTAACAGAGAACGAAACATTTACACTGACCAGACTGCCGGAGAATAAAAATGCAGTGGGGGGTAGATGGGTCTTCACGATTAAGAATAACATAGATGGAACTGAAACCTATAAGGCCAGATATGTAGCGAAAGGATACAGTCAAGTAGCTGGTATAGATTATAAAGAAACATTCGCACCAACAGCAAGTATGACGTCTGTACGCAGCTTAATGCAAATGGCAGCTCAGTACAATCTAAAGTTACATCAAATGGATGTTAAGACGGCCTATTTACATGCTCCTATTGACTGTGAGGTATACGTGGAGCAGCCTGAGGGTTTTGAAGTCAACACAGATGAAAAACTAGTGTGTAAATTAAACAAATCATTGTATGGTTTAAAACAATCAGGACGCAACTGGTATAAAATGCTCCATGATTTTTTGGATGAAAACGGTTTCATACAGAATCCTGCTGATCACTGTGTTTATACAAGACAAAACATAAATGAGAGAATAATTGTTATTTTTTGGGTAGATGACCTCATCATAGCAGCAAATGATGATCTTTTGATAAACAGAGTAAAAGAAATGCTGAAAACAAGGTTCAAAATGAAAGATATGGGGACACTTAAATATTTCTTGGGTATTGACTTTACACAAACAGACGGTGAAGTAAAAATGAACCAAAAGATGTACATACAGAAAATTCTTGAAAGATTTGGTATGTCTGAATGTAACACGAGGTGCACCCCATGTGAACAGAAGTTAAACTTTGAGTGTGAGAGTAAACTTGTTGACCCGAGACATTATCGTGAGCTTGTAGGAAGTTTGATTTATGTTATGACATGCACAAGACCTGATCTTAGCTGGATTGTGGGCAAACTTTCACAGTGTTTAGCTCAACCAAGAGAATGTAACCTGATCGCAGCTAAACATGTGCTGAGGTACCTGAAAGGGACCATGGATAACAGCTTATGCTATAAAAGGTGTGAAGAGAAACTTCAACTTGTAGCATATAGTGATGCAGACTGGGCAGGAGAACAAAGTGACAGGAGAAGCACTACAGGTTATTGTTTCAGCCTTAACAAAAATGGACCTGTTATTTCATGGAAGTCAAAGAAGCAGCAAACAGTGGCTTTATCAACATGTGAGGCAGAATATATGGCCCTGGCAGCAACAACACAGGAAAGTCTTTACCTTATGCAGCTCTTAAGTGCAATGGACAAAGACTGTGTATGCATGCCAGTGACAATATTTGGGGATAACCAAGGAGCAATAGCTCTATCAAAGAACCCTGTACACCGTCAAAGGTGCAAACACATCGATATAAAATATCATTTTGTCAGGTCTGCATTGGACGCGGGCAAAATAACAATTGTTTATTGTTCAACCATAGATATGGTCGCAGACATTTTTACCAAACCATCTACAAGAGTGAAACTCCAGAAGTTTGTACATTTCATATTTGGGGATATGAAATAATGTCATTGTACAGTGTTGTATGTATTTATTTATTCATGTATTTATTTATACGATGAACTGTGAAAAAAAAAAAAAAAGAAAATGTGTGAAACAATGACTGTGTATAATGTAAATATGTGATTTCTATTCTATTGATTTTGTACAGTGAGAGAGCGAGTGGGGGTGTTGAGATTAGTCACGTGAGGTATTGAACGCTCTTCACGTACGTCATCAGCAAGGGACTATTTAAGGCGTGGTATTGACGCAGCTGAGTTGATTGGAATGGATGAAAAGTCTGTATGTATCTGATGGCTTTCCTGCGAGAAATAAACCTCCCAAACTGAATGCTGATTCCTGAACCATTCTTTGTCCGACCTAACCTGCCCTAAGATGGCGAATCTAACAAGATGTTTGAGATTAAAATTAAAATAAAAACGATCTTTTAGCTTAGCTTTTTGTTAGCTTGTGGCTGTTGTTCTGTTTACCGGTATGTTAGAAATAGCTTCAAAACCACTCGGTGTATATTTTTTCTGCTTACAGAGTTTAAATTATAAGACATTAATGTACATAACGATGGTCTACAGAAAATATTTGACTTAAAATTCGATTTTTTATTCGGTGTTCTGAGTAGCGGACTTCCCGTGAGCATTAGTTTTCTATCGGTGTTCTTCTAAATAACTTCTAAACCACTCGGTGTATATTTTTTCTGCTTACAGAGTTTAAATTATAAGACATTATGTACGTAACGATGGTCTATAGAAAATATTTGACTTAAAATTCGATTTTTTATTCGGTGTTCTGAGTGGCGGACTTCCCGTGAGCATTAGTTTTTTATCGGTGTTCTTCTAAATAACTTCTAAACCACTCGGTGTATATTTTTTCTGCTTACAGAGTTTAAATTATAAGACATTAATGTACGTAACGATGGTCTATAGAAAATATTTGACTTAAAATTCAATTTTTTATTCGGTGTTCTGAGTGGCGGACTTCCCGTGAGCATTAGTTTTTTATCGGTGTTCTTCTAAATAACTTCTAAACCACTCGGTGTATATTTTTTCTGCTTACAGAGTTTAAATTATAAGACATTAATGTACGTAACGATGGTCTATAGAAAATATTTGACTTAAAATTCGATTTTTTATTCGGTGTTCTGAGTGGCGGACTCGTCTCGTGTTAGCTTCTGTTAGCTTCTGGCAGACATTAGCAGCAGAGCTAAACACTCGGTCCATATTGCCGGGTTGACTCAGCGGTCACGCGGCGCGTCAGCAGTGGATGACGCGTTACGTCGGCGGTGACGTAGGTGCGACCTATATTCCGGTGCAACCTATTTATGGATTTTTCCAAATTTTTGGCAATAATTGGACACTGCGACCTATATTCCGGTGCGACCAATAATCCGGAAAATACGGTATTAGTTCATGGCATAAACCAATGCAGACATGTCCCTGTTTCATTTTAAAATGTAGCTGTTTTTTGCTTGGTTTCCATATCATTTCTTTATTTACAGTACTTTTCATTTGATACGTTTTTATACTTTTGTCTGTACCTCATTCTTTGTTAAAATCAGGTCGCTCTTGTAAATGAGTCCTCGAGACTCAACCTGGATGAATAAAGTTTGAATTAATGAAAATGACTATAAAACAGCTTGAATATAGAAAAACATAAGACGTGACTTTACTGGAGAAGCCTACTGGACATACGGTATGTTTCAGGCAGAGTATGCAGGTAAACTGTTTCCAACCAGTCTAATTCAAGCAGCATTTCATTCAAATACAGTATACTCTTTTTTTGTTACTTCAACAACAACAACAAAAACAGTTTGTTCATTGTGGGCTAATTTACAGTCAAATATTTTTGTTATCGTTTCACAAGCTCAAAGTCACATTTTTCATATTAGAACCAGTATAAATGCTAATGTGTGTACAGATGACTCTGTGTGTATGTCTCTTAACAAAATATCACAAGAACCACAGGTCAAATTTCAATGCAAATGCAGAAAGTAATGACTGATTGACTCACAGAGTCAATTTAATTTAAGACAGCCACCACAGTCAACTGTCTTACACGACACAAAACTGGTCATAATTCTGCCAACTTTGCAGATATTGTGCTAAAATTTGATGTGGTGGTAGCTGAGAGTAATTTCCAACAAGCCCTCTGAGCTCCACAGCTCGCAGTTCAAGGTTAGACCAAAATGGCTGCATCATTTCTCAACATGATGTGACGTTGGTTTAAAGCTGAGTTGTTCCTTTCAGGAAGGCCTTTCATTTTAAACGTGGTTTATTTATCAAACAAATCATATAAATAAAGTCTATTTAAAAAAAAAGTCAAACTGGAAACATTCATAAAGAACGTCTACTGATAATATCCTTGAACACGTTGTTTTTGGTTTTGATTTCATAGAATAAAGATGATGAAATGACTTGGACAGCTTTTTTGATCGTTCAAAGGTTGGTTTTATTTCAGGCACAGACCAGTCAGCTTTTCTATTAAATAAATGTCACCACTCAGTCATCATGTAATAATATTTACAAAAATAAATGATTATTTGTTATCACAAAACTCAGCACTGATTTTTAAAATAAAATCTTAAGAACACAATTTTTAATATTTTCCTTGATAAATCCACACTTTGAGCCTCTTATAGTAACACAATACTATATTTTGGACTCAAAGATTTTGTTGAGGACTGCCTGAAGGCAGCCCCCTATTATCCACCTGAACAGGGTCTTACTCTTCCTTCAACTTTAATGTGGCCCAAACCGCAAAGTGTACCCCCACAATTACATCAAAATGACCGGCTGGCCACGGTGATTTATGCCATTAGTTTAGTTGTCATCTCAAGTTACCATGGCAACATAACTTGCTAACAAATATGCAATTTTTCCTCATTGTAAAACACTGACAGAACTATTCACAGCCTCTAATTGCCACAGGTCACATGACCTGGAGGGGAGAGGTCAGAACAAAACACTGATTAACTTTTGGAGCCATTTTTTGTTCAAGATGGCTGCCACAGCTGCCTCGGAAATTTCAAAATTGACTATAACTCAGTCATTCTTTTAGATATTGAGCTGAAATTGAGTATGACTGTAGTTGAGAGGGACGTGTTATACATTCCTAATGCAAATGAAAAATCCAAGATGGCCACTGACCACCCTAAATAAAAGGGAAACAATAGCTACTAAGCTGATTTCAAATGGATATAACTCAAAGGTTTTTAGAGCTATTGGACTGAAATTTGGTATGTTGGCAGCTGAAAACAATCCATAATAGACTTTGACAGCAAATCAAAAATTCAAGATGACCACCTAAGCTAAAAAGGAGCAATATAATAAACCCAACATTTTTAGATATTAATCTGAAATATGGTGTGGTGGTAGCTGAAAGCAATGCCCAATACTGAAGTTAAATCAAAATTCCAAGATGGCTTCCATAGCTAAAAAAAAAACAACAACAAAAAACTCATTGACATTTTCCATACTGAACTAAAATTTGGTATGGTAGCTGAGAGTGAACTCCAACACATAGTATGGTACTGTCAAATCAAAAATTTAAAATGGTCACAATGTGGCTGTCCCCAGGAACTTTGCTGCAAAGCAGTGCAATTAACAATATGAAGTGAAAAACATACAGAATATTTTTGACACAATCAAAGGCATGTTTAGATTTTCTCCTAAAGATAATTGTCCCATGTCTACATTAGGGATGCACAATATTATCAGCATGGTATTGGTATCGCTAATATCGGCCATTCCATCAAAATAACTTACCAATATAAAAGGCGCTGTTTTTGTATGACAACCCAGTGACAAGGATGCTTGCAGCCTACCTGATCATCACAGGTGACTAATGCTAATAAATAACATTTAACACTTTACATTTAATATAAGTCAAAGTGCTGTGCATATGGCTCTTACTGAATATATGTCACTAGCTCTTACAGAAGTTACACATTTTTTTGTAGCAAATAAGTCTAAGTAAGGGGGCTATGTTCTGACAAAGGAAAGTGCCGGTATATTAAACATTGGTATTCTTTATCGGCCAAATAAGTTTTAACATATCGGATATCAGCCAAAAATCCAATATCATGCAGCCCTAGCCGACATAATTCGTTGTATCTTAATCAACATTGACAAAACAGATAATTTATCATCTTTCAATTAAACCTCAGCAGCCAGCCTCCATTGCAGCGACTGATGCGTTAACGGCAAGTGATAATAAAATTGTAATCCTGACACTAATTGGGTGTCAGTGAGAACAAAACAACATCTTATGCATTCTTTTCTTTGAATAATTCATCTCTGCTTGATGTGAGTTATTTGCATTGTTTTTTTAATGACACTTTGCGTGTCACTTTATGGCATAATACGATTAGGATGTCTAAAAACCCCAAGAGAGCACGGCGCACAATAATACGTGGAAAAACAAAAAGTGCATAGTAATTACCGACAAGTTGACAGAACACTAAAGCTATTTCATGAGAACTGGCCCGCGTATTGAGAAAATGAGTTTAGCTGGATTATTATCATTGCATCTTTGTTGCCACAAATGTTGAAAAGAAAAATGATTTTTAGAGGGTGTCTTCATTTACATCACTGCAAATTACTCAGGAGGAAGTGGGCAGTGTTAATGGATGGAGGGGGTTTCTTTCAAGGTTTCCTGCAGTAAGTTATTCCTTTGTCTGGGGCCGAGCTAATAGCAGGGAATGGGATTCAAAAAGAGTCAAGCTGCCTCCTGAGATCCCTCAATCCACCATCGCTGGTTAAAAAAGAGAGAGGAGGTCTGAGGCCAGTCTAAATATTTGGTAGTCTTAGCAGGTTCATGTTAAAAGACACATACACACACACTGCACACACAAACACACGGTGAATGCACAAACAGGCTGAGGCTGTGAAGTTGAATGGCATAGCTCAAAGCCTTCCTCCCCCTATCCCTGCCTCTTTCTCCCCCTTCTCTCTCTCTAAACCGCCAAACCCTTCTCTCCCCCCCTTCTTTCTCCAGCTCAGAGGAATTCATTAACTGCCTCTCCACAGAGACACTATGGAAATCAGGCAGCTACAAAGGCAGGGAGGGAGGGAGGAGGGAGGGGTGGGTGGTGGCGATGGTGGTGAATGGGGGCTATATTATCCTATTAGGTGCTGGATATGTCTCGTTTCCCTCCCCTGTCATGAGAAAAACATTAATTTTAAGTGAGAAACGAGAGGGAGGCAGAGTGAGAAGTGTGTGTGGAGGAGGGTGTGTGTGTGTGGTGGGGGAGACCGGTGAGGCTCTTTAACATTGCTCTTTTATCGAGCTGAAATGGAGAGTCCCCTGGCTCCATTTACCTTGGCAGTGAGGATCGAGCCGCCCTCCATGAATGCCATTTAAAATGCCATGGAGATTAAGCATCCTCTCTGTCTCTCGCTCTTTCTCTCTCTCTCTCACACACACACACACACACGCACACACACAGACACGCACACATAGGGGCGACAACGGTGGCGCTCATCATAATATGTGTTTAGGAAAACAGCTTTGAGATTCATGAGTGAAAAGCCTCTAGGTGCCGCCAGCAGAGAGGGGAAGGCAGAGAGGACCATCACTTAGCCAGAGTGGGCTTTTTATTAGCACTGTAATTAAATCATTAGAACACCCCCCCCCCCCCAAAAAAAAAATAAAATAAAACACTCTTTACACACACATACACACATACCATCCCTTGTCCCTCCCTTTCCTCTTCCCTCTCAGCCCATCAGGGGGCTCGGAGTGTGAAATGATGAATCTGTATTTATGAAGATGGAGTAATTACACACTAACCTCTGAGGGGGCCCAGGAGGGCCACGGGGCCTCCGAGCAGTGTGGAGGGGGCTCAACCTCATTAGCACCGTAAGTGTGACAAGTGTGTGGCGCTAGGTGTGTGTGTTTAATGGACTGTCTGTTTTATAGCGGAGGCTGTTGTTGAGGAAACAACCTGTTTCTAATACAGGGAGTCCCCGACTTACGAACGAGTTCCGGACCTAAGGACCGTTCGTAACCCGATTCTGACGTAAGTCGGAACCCATAGCACGTGCGTTCGTAAGTCCGGATTTTTGTTTGTAAGTCGGAAAATGTATGCTAGCGCTGCGCCAAACACCCGTCTTTCAACACAAACGTACATACTGGTTCATAAACATGAACAGAACTTTGTTTACAAACGGTTAGCTAACACACTTTCATCTAAAAACACTTAAAAAAACATATACATGTGCTGTAATTAATGTACAACTGCTGTTCGTTAGTCCGTTCGTAAGTCCGAGTTGCCGTAGGTCGAGGGCGCCGTAAAGCTTTGTTTATATTTCATGCAAGACGTGCGGCTGGGGCCCAGCAATGACGTAATTGCGTGTGTGTCACCGACCGCATTGAGTGTTTATACTTGGAAAAGACGTGGGGGATATATTATAGTAATCCCTCCCTCTTCCCACCCACTGCATACGTCACGCGCACTCCCACTGCATGTTTTATCAGGACAAACGGATTTAATATAATTATACGGTCCATTACCTCGATTTGTGAGTCCGTTATGTCGGCTGCTGTAATGTTTGTAGTCGTCCCCCGGTGTTTAATGTATGTGTCCAGCCACTGCAAAGACAGGTATAACGGAGGAACTGGATTGGTCCAGCCAGGATCCCCGCTCCGGACCGCCTCGGCAAGTTTCTCTTCAAAACTATCCATGTCAAAGCAAAAACAAAAACCGGCTTCTGGAAGAGTAGCGAGTAGCGGGATGCGGTGTGATACACCATATACAGTACAGTATTGGTTGGTATCGATTACTGCAACTCCCTTCTCTACGGCCTCCCCAACAAATCTCTCCACAAGTTACAGATGGTCCAGAACTCAGCTGCCCGTGTCATCACTCAAACCTCCTACTATAACCACATCACTCCTGTCCTGCAGCAGCTCCACTGGCTCCCGGTTAAATCACGCATCATCTTCAAAATTCTACTTCTCACGTTCAAAGCTATCCACAACCTTGCCCCTCCTTATCTATCTGACCTCCTACAAATCTCCATCCCATCACGCTCTCTCAGATCCTCCTCTTCGCTACATCTCCATGTACCCTCTGCCCGCCTCTCCACCATGGGGAGCAGGGCCTTCACCTGCTCTGCCCCTCACCTCTGGAACGCCCTACCGCCAGACCTCCGAAACACCACCTCCCTTTCTCTGTTCAAGACAGCTCTGAAAACACATCTCTTTAGACTAGCTTATCATTAACTTTACTAAATGTATTTCTATTATTTTGCATTTTATAATCTTTATGTACCTGTATTTTATATTTCAATTTGTCGCTGATATTGTTTGATCTGTATTACACTGTATTGTTCCCTTTCAGTCAAGTTCTCTCGGTGCAACATACTTGCTATAGGAATTGCGCCCCCGCGCGATTACCTGAAGGAATACATTCACGCCTTTACGGCTAGGGCGTCAGCGTCGCGCCAGAGGCCCCGCCCTCTGGGTATTTAAGCGGCTGACGCCCATCCATCTTTCTCTTTTTTGCCCTTCACCTCGCTTAACACCTGAACTTCGTGGGACTTCTCTGTTGTCGCATCGCTCGACTGAGGTGAGCTTGCTCCCTACACTGAGCGTACAGAGAAATTTCCCTGCGTATTGCTGGGCTGACGAAAGCTAGTCCAGCGCTTTTCTATTTACCTCGAAGTTTTCTTCTATTTCCACAGCTGCTTCGCTCGACGGCGCAAACTGCGTCACAACCCCTTGCTAACCATTAGCAGGCTAACCAGCGAAAGCAAGATGACGGAGAGGACGGCTTTGAACAAAAGGAAACTAGGAACAACTTTGACGGTTCTCGTCTCCGGACATGGCTCCCGATAAGGGAAAACGGAGGACAAGGAAGAAGAAAACCAACAGGACGACAAGCCCTCGCTCGCGCCCATGCCCCAAAGGATAGGCTACTCCCTTTCGGCGACGGAAACCCACGAGGCCTGTCCTGTCTGCCTAGAGATTCTGCACGTGAGAAAAGTGCTGGAATTCCCCGACTCCTGCTCCCACTGCCGTCGAATGTCGGCGGTAGTGAGGAAACACTGCGCGGACGCGTTTGCTAAATCCATGGCTAAGGCCGTGGCGCAAAAAGTTGCTCGCTCCCGAACCGGAGCTTGAGAATGTGGACCTGGAATGTAACGGTCGAGTCGGAGAGGACAATGTGTCGGACTCCTCAGTTGCCGTCGAGGACTCGACGCCCGAAGTGTCCGACCAAGACGCCGAATACGGTTACAGAGGAGAAAGTGTGGATTCCTCCCAGAACCTGGCGCAAATCCTACTGGAACCGGACTTGTCGGTCCTTGCTCTGTTCGACCTGTGCCATAGGGCGGCGGATACCCTGCAGGTCGCGTGGCCACACCCCACGCCTCGCCAACAAGCTACGAGGCTGGCGGGAAACTACTTCTATGCGAAGCAACCGACAACGTTGCAAAAGATGCCCATTATTCCGGACTTCCTCATGGAGCTCAAACGCTCCTGGGCGGAACCCGGAGCTCCTATCACGTTGCCATTGTCCCGACTCCTGGATGTCGCGGAAATAGAGACAATGGGCCTCACCAGCGCACCCCTGATAGAGGAGACTCTGGTGGCTCACCTAGCCCCCGCAGCCACGGGGACGAAACCAACGCTACCCAGTAGGGCCTGCCACGCATCAGAAAAACAGGAATCTGGAATCTTGGAGAGACCCGTCCATTTTCACGGAAGGGGTCTCACTGGGAAGGATGTCATCTCGTGTAGTAATCATGACGGACACCTCTAAAACAGGATGGGGGCGATCTGCAGAAATCAGAACGCCCGCGGCCTTTTGGAATGAACGGGAAGCGAGATTACATATCAACTTCCTGGAGTTGTTGGCCGTATTCCTGTCATTAAAATACTTCTTCAGTAAAGGTCTGATTGCTGGACAGCACATCCTGGTGAAATCAGATAACAGGACCACAGTGTCCTTCATCAACAGAGAGGGAGAGACAAGGTCTCGAGCCCTCCTCGGACTGACGCAGAGGATGCTCACGTGGTGTGCTCCAAGAATCTTGTCACTTAGGTCGACTCATGACCCTGGTGATCTAAATTATGGAGCAGATACCCTCTCAAGAGGGCCTCTCTTGGCGTCAGAATGGAGCCTGAACCCACGGATTGTGGAACAGGTCTGGTCACGATTTGGGAGAGCCTCTGTGGACTTGTTCGCTTGCAGGGCTAGCTCACAGTGTAACCTCTACTTCTCCTTGAGGGAAACAGATGCACCTTTGGGAATGGATGCTCTGGCACATGATTGGCCAGCAGGGGTGCTCTACTATGCCTTTCCACCTGTCCCCCTGATTGGGCCAACATTGGAACGTTTGCACCAGGGAGCTCTCTCCCTGATCCTCATAGCCCCCAGATGGCCACAGAAACCGTGGTTCCCGGAGTTGATTTCAATGTTATCAGGGATACCATGGCAAAAGATCTGAAGCTCTCGGCCCTGACCTCTCTGGATGGTTTTCAGAATCTGTTGGAATCCTGGAAATAAAAATGCAGATATGTTCCTGTCTTTGATTTTTTTTGTACATCAACCTTATAATGTTTTTGCTACTTTTTGCTATTTTTGTACATCAACCTTATAATGTTTTTGCTACTTTTTGCTACTTTTTCTTTTGTTTTGTTTATTGTTTAATGTATTTGTAACATTGATGTTCATCATTCTTTAGTTTGTAGCAGGTCACTTTTGTAAATGAGCCCTCGAGGCTCAATAAGATTTACCTGACTAAATAAAGGTTGAATGAATGGAAAAAATTGCCTCCTCACAGGGATCTGCTGAATTAGGCACGTGGGCAGCTTCTACACCCACGTCCAGGGTTGTGGCAACTTTCAGCCTGGCCTTTGAAGGGAACTAGCTGAGAGCCTAAGGCTTTGTTTGCTTTATCCCAAAACAAACAGTTACAACATACACAAGGGTACCCCTTGGTGTTTATGTTTTGCCTAGGAGATGTTTAATGGTCAGAGTCAGAGAATCTTTATTGTC
>JBBPBX010003480.1:28513-63004 GCA_038048925.1 Garcialebias charrua
TCTGCCTAGATGGGCGTGCTTGGGGCCCTCACTATCTGGGGCTGGGCGCTTGGGCGTTTGTCGGCTCGGCCTGGTGGCTGCCTGGTGGGGCTCGGGTCCTCTGGTCCTGTCGGGTCTGGACCTGAGGGATGGGCGTCCCCGGTGCCCGAGCATCGGTGACCGGCCCTGGGGCTACATCGGTGCAGCGGGCTCCGGCGGGGGCCTGTGTATTTGTCGCTGTTGACCCCGGGGGGTCATTGTGTGTGGTCCCTGGTGGGGTTCGTCCGGTTCTTCCCCTTGGTCGGATCTGGGGAGTGGACGAGTGGCTCGTCCTGTTCGGGTGGTCCTGGGGACTCTGGGCTCGGGGTCCTTCCTGGGGTCTTGGGCTTTGATCGCCCTTTCGTCTGTCTCGGGCTTTGGGGGGACGGATCTCTGATGCTTCACAATCGCTACTAAATGTTCTATTGGAGGAACCTTATTCACTTATGCATGCTCACAACCACACACAAATGGATGCAGGGATGTATATGTAGATATATGTAGATGGGTATATAAATGAATATAAATATATATGTATGTATACTGTATATATATTTGTAGGTATGGGTATGTTTATATATAGAAATCTAATGCAAGGTCATGAATATTATCAGTCTTTATGCTTGTATGTTTCGTTGCTGTGTTCTGTCATGTGCTTTGCAGGATTGTGGACGGAGGTTTGGTGTGTTTGCCTTGTGCTCTTTTTGTGGATAATTGTTGTTTTGTTGTCTCACTTTCTCTTTTCTTTCTTTCTCTCTATTAAAAAAAATAATACATATTGGAGTGAGAGGATGGCTATAAGGTGTGAAGGGAGGCCATCTATAAAAAAATAATAATAATAAAAAAAAGACAAGGATTTCTCCAGTAGATTTTTGACCGGACCAATCAGAGAACAGAAGGCGGAGTTTTGTTAGTTTAGCCTGGCGAGGTCCAGGGTAGGCTAAACTATTCAGATAAATAGCTCAGAAACCACTCGGTGGATATTTTTTCTGCTACCAGTGTGTAATTATATGGCTCTAATTTACTGACTGTTGGCCTGGATGAAACATTTGAGATAAAATTCGATTTTTTATAATTTATTTTCGTAGCGCACCCGAGGCTGTTTGGAAAATGTCAAACCGAAACAATTTAAATCCAGCAGATTTGACCATTTCGTGAATTGATTTAGGAACTGTTAAGCTCAGGAACACTTCTGATATAACGTCAGCTAAGAAATATATTTTTTCTCAGCAAAGAAATAATAGTTTTTTACCTTGTTTTCTTGAAAATTCCTTCGTGGCGGCAGCCATTTTAACTGACGACGTCAGTCGACGTCGTTCAAAACTCCGCCTTCTGTTCTCTGATTGGTCCGGTCAAAAATCTACCGGAGAAATCCTTGTCTATGGGAGAAGTCCCAGACCCTAGTACAAAGTGAAGTGAAGGACAAGGGTCTGGTTTTAACCAGGCTATAGTGTAGTATAAAACAGTGTAGTATAGAATAATAAATGTAATATAGTACAGCATAATATAAAATAGCATAGTATAGAATAGTAAAGTTAATGTAGTATATTATAGTATAGTGTTGTATGGTGTAGTATAGTATAGTATAGTATAGTATAGCAAAATATAGTTTAACATAGTAATGAATAGTATAATAAAGTTAATGTAGTATAATACAACTTTGTTTTGTATATTATAGTATAGAACAGTATAGTCTAGTATAGTAGAATATAAAATAGTACAGTATAGAATAGTAAAGATAATATAATTAGTATAGTATAGTATAATATACTGTAGTATAGTATAAAATTAGGATAAAATAGTAAAAGTAATATAGTTTATTATTGTGTAGTATAGTATAAAATAGTATATTATAGTATAGAATAGTAAAGTTAATATAGTTAGTATAGTATAGAATAGTAAAGTTAATATAGTATGGTATAGCTTTGTATCGTTTAGTATAGATAGTATAAAATAGTATAAATACTATAGAATAATATAGTATAGCTTAGTACAGGTAGCCCTCGAGTTACGTTAGGGATAGGGACCTACGTGTGTGACTTAGGTCGATGTTGTCGTACCTCGCGGACCAAAAACACCTGCCTGTCGTAGGTCCGCGTTTCTGACATAGGTCGCGGCTATACCGCTAACGGAGCGCCGCACACATATTTAATGGCATGACAATGAACAAGCGGACATCCTGTGCCATAAACATGCACAGAACTGTACAGTAAATGAATACAGTACTGTACAATAAATAAAAAATATAATGTCTTACTTTGAGCTGGTCAAAGCCTGCCTTGGTCTTTTAGCATCAGCTCGGGTGAGAGCTCCCCCAGCTTCCTTACGCTCCACACGCACACACGTGGTCAAAACTGTTTAAAAGAATGACTGTTAGCTTCTTAACTTCATACATTTGGAGCCAGAAAAAAAAAAAAACTTACTGAAAGCCGTTTCTCCGCTCCTCCATCCATCCAAAACAACTGCTCGGCGTTAGCTACGGTTAGGCCCCGCCATTAGTAGCACTGGTTAGCATGTCAGTTCATTCAAAAAGGCTGTCGGCTTTGTATCTCCGCGTTAGCTCGGTGTCCCCCGACTGCCAGGCGGACATTTGCGGCGAGCTCGCGGCCGCAGATGGCTCCTCCGCGGCATGTCGGCTCGGTGTCTTCGCCTGTGTTAGCTGCTCTGTTAGCTGCTGTCGTTAGCATGTCGGGCGGCGTTGTGGCCGCCGATCGCGGGGTGATCCGCGGCTGCTCCTCCGGGCCTGAGACGTCCACAGAGTTGACCGAGTGTTTCCAGCAAATTTATCCGTATGAGGCAACCCTGAACGGACACACGGTCCTCAGTAGCTTCTGGAGCTCCTCCATTGACCGCACCGGTTGTAACATGGCGACCGGAAACGACCGGAAGTTGCGTAAATACGATCAAATTGTAATTAAAAACGAAATATTAATAATTATACTTTATTTATAAAGCCATTTAAAACAACCACAGCTGCAACAAAGTGCTATACACATGAAATTAATAACATTTAAACACACAAAAAAAAAAAAAATAATAATTTTTTTTTTTTTTTAATCATATTTTTATTAAATATGATAAAATCGTAAGTCTGAGTTGCCGTAGGTCGCAGGTGACGTAGGTCGAGGGTTTGCTGTATAGTATATTATGGTATATTATAGAATAGTAAAGTACAATATAGTATAGTATAGTAAATTTTTGCATTTCATGATGAACAAGTACATGACAATCGCAGTAACAAGTTTACTTGTTTACATGTGTTTGCTCTTTTAAAAACATACTCTTGTCAGAAAGAGTAATATGGAAACACTAGCATTTCGTGGAGGAATGCATACCAGTTTTAAAATTTTCTTATATTATAGCTTTTCTGATCAAACCTCGTAAATGACGTCATGTGTCATCTCATGCAGTAATATTAGATCTTCCGAGATGTTTTAATACTAGTGTATATGATAGGCATAACTGTCAGCTACTACCATACATAACGTTGTCTCAATATCTGCAAAATCAATGAGTTACGGCAATTTTATGTTGAGAAGTGTTAAACAGCTGTGGTAGCCATCTTATATGGGCCAATACAAAAAGCTAATCAGTTGTAGGTGATTATTAAATTTTAAATATCAAACTTCTGAGCGTTTCACTGAAGTTAGTTATGTGGTAAAAGAAATATTCTGCTAAAAGACAGACAGGCTTATGCCAGACTTAAGCAAATATGCTAGGCCTAACTCTCACCTACAACCATGCCACGTTTCAGCTCATTATCTGTCAAACGGACTGAAGCCATGTTTCCATCAAGGTTTCTTGATGCGCATTTTGAAGTATCAAATCAGAAAAGGTGAATGGAAACGGCACGATTCGAATTAACTTCCTCTAATTCACAAAAAAGTTGATACGCTCGCTTGAGGTGGTTTTTGGGTTTTTCGAAACAGAGCTGATGCGCAAAACGAGAGATGGAAACAGATTTGCCGACTCAGTTCTGACGTAGCGAACATTCACGTCATGTGACTGATCAGCTGTTTCCGCTGTAACATCGCTAAAACTAGTTGGCATGACAGAATAAATACAACTTGCCCGATAGCAACACATTCCTGAAATATTCTCTCCATTTTGCCGAGATGTGTGGTTCGGTTCCTGTTTTCAACCGCTACTTCCTGTTTACTGTAGACGTGCGTAACGCTGACGTCTGACGTAATGCCGCTTTGCGTGGCCTGGTGGATTCGCTTCAAGCCAGTTGATGGAAACACTTCTGATTCGCATTAATTTTTATTTACATTTTTGCGAATTTTCAAAAATTCGCTCAAAATTCGAATTGAAAATAGATGGAAACACGGTTTGAGTTAAGGCTCCGGCAAAGCTGAGCGTTCTGCCTGTACGCCACTCTACGCACGCATTCTGTGCGCACGCGTTCGCTGGCACAGCTCTGCTTTCTTTCTCACGTTAAATGCTCGCGTTTTCGCTCCAAATCCAAATTGTAATTTGAGCCGCTGCGTGCAGAGGGGACAAACTGAGGTCGCTGATTGGTCACTTGCTGACACGCCTAGTGAAATGATTGACAGCTCGAGCGGGACAACTAGCTGGCTTCAGCTGCAGTCGCTCGGCTGCAGCCACTGCGGTCTTTCTAACTTTATATGTTAATAAAAACTAATAAAAAGTAAAAATAAAAACAGGGAGCGCTTTTCCTGCAGCCCACAGCCCACCAGGAAATATTTAAAACCTCGCGCAGCCAGGTAGGACATGAATTCATTCATTTCAGTCATGGAGTGAACGGAGGATGAAGCTTTTACTTGACTTTTGGCAAAAAAACAAAACAAAAGTCCTGATCAGCGATGAAGAAGGGGAATTTAATTCATTTGTGTAACATACAAAACAGTCCGGCGCCAGGGAAGTTTATGGTCAGACACCGCGCAAGCGTGCGCGGTCGTAAAAAAAGAGCTTTGCGCGTTCGTGCCCTGCGGGGCTACGCGTGGCTACGCTTTTGCCTCAGCGTGCATACGTCGAACAGAGGCGTACAGGCAGTACGCACAGCTCTACCGGGGGCATCAGACATTTTTGACTCGCTGAGATTGATCGGCTGTGGGAGCCATCTTGAATTGGGTTGAAAAGCTAATCATCTATAGAACTTTATGGAGTGATTTCTTTCTGACGGTTGCAATGAAGGCTGTCTAGTGGTTGAAGATGTATTTTGCTAACAGACCATTTTTGGTGGGATTATCTGTGGCAGCCATCTTGAATAGGATTTACTCTAAAAGTTTTCATTACAACCCATCCACTTCTTCAAAATATTTCACTAACACATATGCATTGCAACAATTACAAGTGAGGGTGAAGTGTCCCCCTCACTTATAAACAGAGGTAGAGCTGTCATTTCTAACCCGAACCCAGAACCCATGCCCACCTGACCCGGATTCAGACTGGGCCAGGCCATAATAATGTGCTTAATGTACGGGCTGGGTTGGTGTCTGGCTTTTTATTGTGNGCAGTGGCGGCTGGTGATTTTTTTTATGGGGGGGGCGCCATAAACTGTTTAATTTTTTTAAGCATGTGTAGAAGTATGCATAATTATGTTTGTATACTGTAAAGTAAGTTTGTTCATGTTTTTATTTGTATATATCAGGTGTATCCATTTGTATAAAACTATCATTAATAAAACATGGTTCATCTTCACCTTGTTTGATGCATCAGTGTGAAAAGAGAATGGGAGTGTTCTGCTTCCACTTTTCAATTGTTGGACAACTTCTATCATATTCTGTTATAATTATTTTAGTAATACAAGTTCATAATATAAATAGAATTGTGAGGGTCCAGACTTAAATAAGGACAAAGGTGTTCAAAAATCCACCAAATAATTCAATTTAATAGTTCCAAAAATAAACTAACAAAGAATAAATTTCAATGAAAAATAAATCAAAAGATAATAACAAATTTGGGCCCAACTTAAACAGGTCAACTGAAGTCTAACAAGGAGGAATGATTCCAGATTAGATTTTAAATAACTGATTTATGGGGAAGAAAAATGATCTATTTTACTGTGATCCACCTGATGAGCTCCACCTATACTTAAGGCTGCAGTCAAGTCCTACTCTTCGCTGGAGCATTGATGCCTACTCATGGTATTTATGCTTCTAGCCAGTTTGTGAGTACAGTACTTTGAGAGACACTTACCTTGTTTTTTGTTGTGTTTCCAGTCCTCGTTTCCATCTTGGTCCTGGGTTCAGTTCTCTGCTCATCGTGTCTTGCCCTCCAACCACTTGCCTGCCTCATTTCGCCCTCTGGGATTCATCTCAAGGAACTAAGGATTTCTCTGCAACGTTCTTTCTACTACTTCACCTCTAAGGAAAAAACAAACAAAACTAGATCAATCATCTTGAAAGAGCCTTATAGTCAAGCCTTTCTGACGGTTTGTTTCATCTTCTAGGAAATCCAGAAGATCCCTTTACATGTGTACAGTATACAGGTAGTCCCCGACTTATGAGCGCTCTTACATACGAGGTCCCGGACTTACGAGCTGGCGAAAGAGAAGTAAATTTGTAAAAAATACAGCACTTTTTTGTGTTTTTAGATGAAAGTGTGTTAGCTAACCGTTTGGAAACACGTTTCCGACCATGTTTATGAACTAATATGAACGTTTTTGATGAAAAACGAGTGTTCGTAGTAGCGCTAGCATAAATGTTCCAACTTACGAGCGAAAATCCGGACTTACGAGAACACGTGCTTCGTGTTCCAACTTACAAATTTTCGTGTTACGAGCAACTCGCAGGAACGGAACTCGCTCGTAAGTCAGGGACTACCTGTATAGACTTGCACTGTAAATAATAAATACTGTTACTTTTGCACCTCTTCGTCTTGTGTCGTTCTGGGTCTCATTACCAACTGGGTAAACCTTTGAAATCATAACACTATGACCACTTTATTGTTCTTTTTACATATTTTGTGCTAATTTCAGCTTACTTTTTTGTTGCTAGTTTTATATATTTCAAAATATGAAACTTTATTAGCAAATATTTTCCCCTTTGTTCCCTTAAACATTATTCTCTTGTCTCTCTGTCTGTTACACAGGTGGTAGATTGGAAATAATCACTGCCGGTGTGTAGAGATGAAGGTGTTGTGTGGATTTTTTTCTGTAAAGAAAGTACAGAAGGCACATTAATGATGTATTTTATTTTAGCATTTTCCACATTGCTTGAGGTCACATTTTAACTTTCTTAATACAACATAAATAATAATATCCAGGTTATTTCAATTGCATCCCATCCACAGTGTTCTTTATAATATTAAAATTAGATTAAAATAATTATATAATCAATGGGCCTCATGCACGAACATGTTCGTATTTTTATCCTAAATTTCTCTTACTTTTGTTTGTACGAAGCGTTCGTACGAACATGCCACGTCAGATTCAACAAACTCTTCTATCCTCAGGAAAAGTGTGTAAATGAGCTGCGTACGTATGATGAATTCCACCTGTTCTATCAACCTGCGCGTGCACGCGGAGAGGTTATTTACATAATTCCCACCCCTCGAAACACCATATAAGGCTACGTTTCCTGCCTCAGAGGCAAAACGTGTTCGTTCATAAAATGACAGCGAAAAGTAAAAAGAAGAACTCTACCGGTGCGGAGATTGAAGTTCTGCTCTCTGTGATCAAGAAAAGAAAATCTGTCCTTATTAGCAGCGTCACTCATGGGAGTAAATGACCAGCTAAAGCCAAAGAATGTTTGTTTATAATAAATGTGGACCTTAAAATATACACGCGTCCTGGTGGCTCACTGGGTAAAGCATTGCACCGTAACCTTATCGAGACCTCGTGGGTTCGATTCCCACAAGGTATGACTATTTTTTTTTCCTTCTTTCTTTAGATTATTTATTCATTCCAGATTAAAAAGACTTTATGCTTTATTTCTTGTTGTATTGTAAATAGTTTTCTTGTGTTTTTTAAATCTGGAATGAATTAAAAGGAGAAAAAAAAAACGTTGTCCCATGTGGGAATTGAACCCATAAGGTTCGGAACTGCGACGCAACGCTCATCTCATTGAGCTATCTGAGATCTATGACTGCAACAGGAGGAGGTCAATGTAAAGTCTGCGTTACCGAAGTCTGCGTTACCGAGACAAATTAAACTTAAATTAATTCATAATTTAAGTTGGTTTCAGTTTGAGATCTTCATATTAATATTGTAGTGTTAGAAAACGGCATTGATAACAAATTGATTTTAATTTAAATACTTTAATCCGTTAGTCATTATTACATTTAAAATTATAATTCGACTTCAAACAGAACCTATTGTCAAAAACAATTGTGGTGCGTGACTTTTTTAAACTCTAAATATTTTCTAAATAACGAAATATGAAGTTATTAGTGGAGAAATTCCGTCTGGATAACAGCAGACTGTCTGCTCGTAAAATATACGACAGGTCCGGACCACACGTAAATTTTGTTCGTATCTGAAAAAAATCTTAGGATACGAAAACATTGTTGAATGCCACAAATGATCCTAAATCACTCGTACGCACAGTTTAAGAACGAATCTGTGCGTACGAATGGTTCGTGCATGAGGCCCAATGTTTCATAACATGAAAAATTCAAACTATTTAATGCTTAAATCTTTCTGCTACTTGGTTTATTTAAGTTTAGAGTGTCTTTGAAACAACAGCACAACTTATAATGAAACTAAAGTTTAACTAAACTAAACTAAAACTAAAGTTTATTTATTCATTCAGATTTATTCATCAGAAAAATTGCAACTGCTGCAAAACGAAACGAGACAAAAGTTAACACAGACACTCTGAGGAGTAAAACAGTTCATGAGCTGAAGATGGACAGACAGGAGTCGTCTTCAGACATTCGGGTTTATAACTAGCAACTTTTATAATGTTGTACAGTACACCACAACGTTCATAAGCACAGCTAGTAGCTAGCTACTGTGTGACTGACCGCAACACCCACACACACACCACCACCACGTCACGCACACAGATGAGATCAGCTCAAACTTTGCTCATGTGCGCTTAGCGATTTATTAAACTCACTAATTATTACTTGCTTACCTGTGTAGAAGGCACCATTAATAATTACTGCTGTTTCAACGTCGCTAGTTGCGTGTGATCAGCTCTGACTGTGTAAACAGAGAGGGTCCCTCCTCGGCTCGAACCGGAAACACGCTGGTGATCCGCAGCGATAACGAGACGAGTCCAGGTATCAGAGTGGCAAAAACTGCGTCCTGAAGAGTCCAATAGTTTTGGACAGATGGGACATAAACTGTGCATGCGCTAGCGCTAGTTATAATTAGATTCAATGGAAAAGCCGCAGGCGGCGCCCAGCGGGGAACCGGAAGTACGTCACAATCAGAAAACGTTTTTTGAAACAAACAACTCATCATTACTCATAAAATATTTATCCTACACAACTAAAAACATATATGCATACATTTCGAAATATTTTTATTTTATTATTTAATTTTTATTAAAAAAAATTAAATCTTCAAATGGTGAAGAGCTGCAGTTCCAGGAGGGGCGGTGCCCCTAGCGCCATCTAGTGGCGGCTGCCGCTGGATAGGGGTTGAACGAGTACATAATTTTTAAACTCGACATTATCATAATTAAACTCGAGTAGTACTCGAGTAGTCGATGACGTCATATGAACTTTAGATGCAAAATAAATAAATAAATAAAAATGCATAAAAAAACGTAATTATTTACCCAAAAAAAAGAGACCAACAAAACATTGGGAGCATTTATTATGCTCCTATCATTTATTATAAATAAAATGGTATGGTATGGTATGGTATGGTATCATTTATCATACTGCAGATAAGTCACAGGAAAAACAAAACTATTAATTATTATTATTATTATTATTATTATTAAAATGCCATAGTGAAAGTAACGTCAAAACCGAAACTTAAAAACAAGTGGGGAGTTGACAACACCGCACCACCGCCTGCAGTGCTGTGCAATTAGGTTTACTTTTAGAGATTATTGTGTTTATAGGTTTTTAATAGATTTAGAGATGAATATTTGTTGCTTTTTGTTTGTGAAACAAGTCAGAGGAAGCTGGTTCGGTCATTGGACCCCGTGTTATATGTGACCTGCAATGCAACACCGCTCCCTCCTGTCACAATCTACGGTGGTCAGAGAAACGAAAATCAACAGGAAGTTGGTTCAATGAGTACGGCATTTTATAAAATTATGAACTGTTTTACCTTTTTGACTAGACTGGGCCTGCTCCATAACATCCGTCCGCACAGAGGAATCCATCCCGTCGCGTCTAACTAGCCAGCGTTCGGTGCGGATCATGTTATGTGACGTAATGACGTCAGTGCAACGTGATGACGTCACTACGAGTACTCGAGAGGGACAAAAAGACCTCGATAGAAGTTATCCACAGTATTCCTGGGGGTGTCACTGTAGAAGCGAATGTGCATTGTACTTCCTGTCCGACACCGGAAGTGCCTGTATTCCATAGGCGAGTATGGATCGCGGGTGTTTTTGAAAGTTATTTTCATTCATTTTATCGGAGCAAACACAGCTTTTGTTTAAACGGAACGTTTACTGAAATGTCCTACCGGGGTTCAGGTACCTGCTGTGCTGTTCGCGGCTGCACCAACAACCGGACCAAGCTAAATCTTTGGCTAAAACAACAGTGTTTTCAACACGGACCCAAAACAAAGAAAGAGTGTCCCTGCATCCTACTCTATGGCTGTGTCTGCGCGATCAGGTAACATCTGTAATTTCTTTTTATTCAGGGAGGGTTTATTAATGAGAGTTTTGGATGATTTACTGTCTTAAAATGATATATGTCAGGCGCGACCGGTATCTTTAGCCGAGATAGCTGCTAATAAACCTTAGCCGAGAGGCCGGAGCAAACGCGTTCGCTATTTATGTAGTTTTAAATTATGTCTGCGCGATCAGGTAACATCTTTTTATTCGGGGAGGGTTTATTAATGAGAGTTTTGGAAGATTTACTGTCTTAAAACGATAGATCTCAGACGCGACCGGTATTTTTAGCCGAGATAGCTGCTAATAAACCTTAGCCGAGAGGCCGGAGCAAACGCGTTCGCTATTTATGTAGTTTTAAATTATGTCTGCGCGATCAGGTAACATCTTTTTATTCGGGGAGGGTTTATTAATGAGAGTTTTGGAAGATTTACTGTCTTAAAACGATAGATCTCAGACGCGACCGGTATCTTTAGCCGAGATAGCTGCTAACAAACCTTAGCCGAGAGGCCGGAGCAAACGCGTTCGCTATTTATGTATTTTTAAATTATGTCTGCGCGATCAGGTAACATCTTTTTAGTCGGGGAGGGTTTATTAATGAGAGTTTTGGAAGATTTACTGTCTTAAAACGATAGATCTCAGACGCGACTGGTATCTTTAGCCGAGATAGCTGCTAATAAACCTTAGCCGAGAGGCCGGAGCAAACGCGTTATTTTTAAATTATGTCTGCGCGATCAGGTAACATCTGTAATTTCTTTTTATTTGTCCCTCCTCTTTTAACAAAACGAGTGGTGTTCCCACATTTTTAATGAACTAAAACAACAAAGTTTGGACTGTCTTCAACTGTATTACTCGCATGTAAACAAACGGTGTTTCCGGTCAACCGGAAGTCGTGTGCACATTTCGCGCAAAGCATCATGGGGCGTAGGAATACTGTGGATAGGACTCGATCTGTCTATTAATCGGGTACTGTATTCTAAAGCCCTAGTCAGGGACGCATGTGGCCAATGTTCCAAGTATATGCCAACATGGCTTGCCATACAACCACCTGCCGCATGCAGCCATTTTGCCACTGGCTTAATAAAGATTAAAAGTTCAGTTAAGCTTCAGATGGACTACTGTCAGTGACTCATCAGCCCAAATGGACGTTCATTCAGCCGCTGTGCTCAGCGGATGTGCGCGGCCGATGACCCAAACAGGTGAGATCACAAAACATCTGACGTGTCAGAGCAGGGTGCAATGCAGGCAGAAGCAGAGGAAGCATTTAATGCGCTTTGACGGCTCCTCAGCTCAGATCTTCTGCCCCTTCAGTCGCGCACGTCCACTGACCGTTAATAATAGTCTGTGGTATAAGCAGTCAAAGCCAGACGCGGATCTACCATATAGGCGAACAAGGCCGTTGCCTTAGGCCCACAATCAGCAAGGGCCCCGGCCAGTCACCTACATCCCTAAGATTGCTCCTGCTTGTTAATGTATGTTTAACATAAAAATAATTATAGTTATGATGAAAACGATAATTAAAAACGCAATACAAAAAACGGTCGATTTCTGTATCCCCCTACTAACATGGACTATTCCATCTTGACATCTTCCGGGTCAGAGGTGAACTCCGCCATTATTGAACTGCTAACGCTGTGGCTAGCTGGCTGCGCTCGGTGTGTTCATAAATCATGAGAGAACCCCGCTGTATCAAGCCAAATTAACGCGGCCGGAGGATTGTATTAGGTGTTTTGTGTCAACCACTCGACGGTGAGTCGTTCGTTTTATGGATTTGGGTTCCTTTTATGAAATAGAAATGCGGTGGCGAAACGCCCACTCCATTTATGTATTTGAGATTTAAAAGTGGTCTTAGTGATTAAAAGATCATTCTCTTTTTGTTAATTTTGTGGCCGAATAGAATATATATACGTAAGGTATTAAATAAATCCTTTGATTTTTGTAATTTCATCCTTTTAGGATCATTTTAGTTACTTTTCATTAAATCTGTTGACGGCCTATAGAACTTTGGAATTGGTTTAATTTCTTTTGGGTTGAGCAACAAAAAAGAAATTATTTGTTTATTGAAACAATATTGAAGTAAATTAAGCTTAATTGACTCTTATATGAATTAAACTTGGATACAACTTGGAAGTGCACTTTAAAACTTGATCTGTAACTAATTTGATCTGTACTGTTGATGTGGTCTTTGAATTGAAGTTATAATAATAATAATAATAAACTTTATTTGCAAAGGTGGGCACCGCTAATTAAAAAATTAGTTCCACAATTTCTAAAACGCTTATTAATTTTTTTAGGTCCACAATTTCAAAAGCACAAATGTCTTATGAAAATTAGGGGAAGCTAATCTAATCCGCTATTTATATATTTCTATATTATATATATATATATATATATATATATATATTATATATATATATATATATATATATATATATATATATATATATATATATATATATATATTATATATATATATTTATATATATTTATATATAGCCGGCAGCGTTATCAATATTTGCACTACACTGCCAACTGTAAAGTAACAAAAATGATCCTAAAAGGATGAAATTACAAAAATCAAAGGATTTATTTAATACTTTACGTACATATATTCTATTGGGCCACGAAATTAACAAAAAATAGAATGATCTTTTAATCCCTAAAACCACGTTTAAATCTCAAATACACGGGTGTGTCGCCACCGCATTTATACATAAAAGTAACCCAAAATACATGAAACTAACAACTCGCCGTCGAATGGTCGACACAAAACACACAATAAACTCCTCCGGCCACGTTAATTTGGCTTGAAACAGCGGTGTTATTTACGGATTTCATTAGTAACCCAGCACTACCGGTGTAACAGGCAGACACAGCGTCTATAGGTAGTCAACAGATTTAATGAAAAGTAACCCAAAATACATGAAACTAACAACTCGCCGTCGAATGGTCGACACAAAACACACAATAAACTCCTCCGGCCACGTTAATTTGGCTTGAAACAGCGGTGTTATTTACGGATTTCATTAGTAACCCAGCACTACCGGTGTAACAGGCAGACACAGTTAGCGTCTATAGGTAGTCAACAGATTTAATGAAAAGTAACTAAAATACATAAAAATAACGACTCACCGTCGAATGGTCATCACAAAACACACAATAAAATCATCCGGCCACGTTAATTTGGCTTGAAACAGCGGGTTATTTACGGATTTATGAAGACACCGAGCGCAGCCAGCTACAGAATTAGCCCCTGAGTTCAACTATGACCCGGAAGTTGTCAAGATGGAATAGTCCATTTTTAGTAGGGGGATAAAGAAATCGACCGTTTTTTTATTGCGTATTTAATGATCGTTTTCATCGTAACTATAATTATTTTTATGTTAAATGTACATTAACAAGCATGAGCAATGTTAGTGATGTAGGTGACTGCACGGGGCGAGGCGGGGCCGGGGCCACTGCTGAAATGGGACCCCCAGGCATTTACCTACATGGTAGAGCCCAGTCTGTTCTCAGCTCTGCCCCCCTCCCCCTCACACCCTTTCCTCCTCTGCTGTTTACGTGGGGAAAAAGGTAAAAAACAAGCAGCATAAAAGCTTGTAAATAAGTTTATTGGTTTTTACTGATAGATAATTAGTTATTAGCGGTACTGCATTTTAAATAAAAATAGCATAAATCCGCTTATGAATTATAAAAGTTAGTCAATTCACAAAAACGCTGACAAAAAGTTTAGGTCCACTGTAAGCGGAATAGCGCTTTAGCGCTCTCTAGCGGTCTGTGCCCACCACTGTTTATTTGTATAGCACCTTCCTACAATGCCTTGCATTGACCAAGGTGTTTAAGATTCAAGATTCAAGATTCAAGAGATTCAAGAGATTCAAGAGATTCAAGAGATTCAAGATTCAAGAGCATTTATTAACATTGCACCAATTTTCATCGATACAGCGTGATTATGTATTCACAGTCATCCAGGAGAGGGTTTTGAGTGTGAAAAGCTGCTGCCTTATCAAAACACATGACATGTTCTTCAGCGCGGCCTCTCTCATCCGTCTCAGGATGAAGGTCAAAGGTGGGAAAACAGGGAAAGAAACCATGGGGGTTACAGCGTTGATATTAAAAAAAATGAATCACATTTTGTCTGCAAGACACCGCATGACCCAGTAAAAACCATATCATAAGCACATTTATGACAGTTACATGTTGCAGGTTGAAACTGAGGCAGGGAGGATCTGTCCATGAAACATTCCGGATGCCTCCGATAACGCTCATAGAAAAGTTCTCCGGGGGGGGGGAGCAGACAAGACAAGAACAGCTTTTTTCCACAGTAGCCACGTCTCAGGAGAGATTAGATATCCAGCCTTTTCCAAGGCTGTTTCCAAGGGAGCCAGATAAGAATTACAAATATTTTTACATCAGGCACACTTTGTAATTTCAGCAGCCTTCAGTCTGTAAGGGCCATTCTGTTCATATGATCCAATTCGGGACTTTTTTTTTTTTCCCACTGATCCAACTCTGACCTCAGATGTTGACCACAGCGACCCGAGTCCTAAGTCCAAGGGTGACCAGCTCACCCTCTGGATAAGCTCTCAAACAGCTGAATTCTGATGTTGACCACAGCGAACAGAGTCCTAAAACCAAGGTTGATCTGTTCACCCCCCGAATAAGCTCGCACACAGCTGATTTCTCGAGGTCACAGCGCAGACCAGACGTCGGGTGCTCCAGGCATTAAGTCCTGCTGAAGTCTCCCTCTTTTGCGATAGACCAGTGCTCCACAAATGCCAAAAAGGAAAGCGCTGCCATCATAACCAATATAATCCAAGATTCCAAGATTCTTCACCTCCACAGAGCACACCCAGACATCCACGGAATCCATGGCGGAATCCATGGCGTATCCTCCGTCACTCTGTGAGGTTGAAAAGGCTCCCCTTGTGCCTTCTTCTGTGGAAATCTTCTTGTAGAATCGAATGCCCAAACCTCCAATCCATCTTAATTTGCGTTCGAGGCGCTTTGCTGTGGAGCTGCCAGCAGCAGGGGGGGAAGGACAGGAGAGGGAAGAGTTGCGACTGCCTCCGTTGAGAGCAAGGTTGATAATAATTCAACATCCCTAGCACTTATGGAGTTGATGGAACATATTACAACAGCAGTTGATAATAAACAATATTGTATAAGTTTATTTGTAGATTTAAAAAAGGCTTTTGATACCATTGACCACACTATTTTATTAGAAAAACTGGAAAAATACGGTATTAGGGGCCCAGCTTTACAATGGATATCAAGTTATTTGACAGGAAGAAAACAGTTTGTGCAAATTGATGATGTCAGATCTCATCTGTGTGATATTTCATGTGGAGTTCCTCAGGGATCGGTTCTTGGACCTAAGTTGTTTATTTTGTACATTAATGATATAATCAAGGTGTCTGAATTCCTAAATTGTGTTATGTTTGCTGATGACACTACCTTCTTTTGCTCCGGTGGAGACCTAAATCAAATCTGTGAACTTATGAAGAGGGAGTTTGCTAAACTACGAACTTGGTTTGAACTAAATAAGTTATCTTTGAATGTTGAAAAAACTAATTATATGATATTTAGTAAAAAAAAAATTCTCTGTGGACTTTCCTTTTCAAATTGATGGCGTCGAGCTACACAGAGTAAATGAAGTCAGGTTCCTTGGAGTAATTATTGATGATAAACTGTCATGGAAGCAACATATTAACCTTGTAAGAACTAAATTATCAAAGTCCGTGGCAGTATTGTATAGGGTAAGGGACTTCTTGAATGTAAAAGCGCTGAGTTTGCTGTACAACACAATTATTGTACCACATTTGATTTACTGTGTTGGTGTTTGGGGTACTGCTTGTAAAACTTTAACCCAGTCAATTTTCATTTTACAAAAAAGAGCTGTAAGAATTGTCTTAAGAAAACACTATTGTCATCCTTCTAGTATTTTGTTTTATCAAATGAAATCGCTTAAGTTCTATGATTTGGTGGATTACTATATTTTACTAATTATGTTCAAGGCTCAGAACAACATACTACCACCACACATTCAAATATATTTTACTAAAAGGATTAGTTGTTACAATTTAAAGGGTATGGACATTTTTGTTAAACCGAAGTATCGAACCAGCTTGAGGGGTAGATCAACTTCTATAAAAGGCATAAGTTTATGGAATAGTTTGGACTGTGATATTAAAAATGAGAAATCATTATTTTTATTTAAGAAAAAGATCAAGAATATTCTGTTAACAAGATATATATAAGCTTGTAAATATCTACGTATTAATTATAATGAGTAATGTGACTAATTATATGTTCTTTGCTATGCAATTTTATTTTCATTGCTTGATTCTGTTTGTTTAAAAATGATTCGTTAAGAAGGAGCAGATATGATAAGATTAGCACTTTGAGATTTTTATTAATGAAAAGTGCATTACAAATTGAATTCATTATTCTTCTTCTGCTACCTTTTATTTTATATGTATTTTATTTATTTGAATTTGAAATGGTATTTGTGTTTTTTAATTATTATGAAATAAATAAACTTTTAAAACAAAAACAAAAACTTCTGTTACTAACAAAATACACAGTAATTTACTATAGAGACTTGAATATGATATTGGAATTGTAGGGATGGCTCTAAATTGGTTTAAATCATATTTATCTGATAGATTCCAATTTGTACATAAAAATAATGAATACTCGGAGTCGTCATACACTAAATTTAGTCATGGAGTTCCTCGGGGTTCAGTGCTTGGACCAATATATTTACCTTATTTGCTTCCATTAAGTAAAGTTATTAAACAGCATGGGATACATTTTCATTGTTATACTGATTATACACTGTTATATTTGTCCATGAAACACAATGAGTCCAATCAGCTATTTAGACTAGAAGCATGGCTTAAAGACATAAAAACCTGGATGACCCTAAATGTTCAGCTTTTGAACACAGACAAGACTGAGGTTTTGGTTTTGGGACCTGAGCATCTTAGGAATAAATTTTTCAGTCTTTCTCCTTCCTTGGATGGCATTAGTATGGCCTCCAGCTCTAATGTTAAAAATCTTGGTGTAATTTTTGATCAGGACATGTCTTTTATCCCCCACATTAAAAATGTAGAACCGCCTTCTTCCACCTGCGTAATATCACTAAAATTAGAAACATCTTATCTAAAAATGATGCAGAAAAACTGGTTCATGCATTTGTCACGTGTAGACTGGACTATTGCAATGGTTTATTATCTGGGTGTCCAAATACTTCTTTATAAAGTCTTCAGTTGATCCAAAATGCTGCTCTTAACTGGAGTTAGTAGGAGAGATCATCTCTCTCCAGTTCTCTCCACGTAAAATCCAGAATTGAATTCAAAATCTTACTTCTAACCTACAAAGCTCTCAACAACCTTGCTCCATCTTATATTACAGATCTTATTGTTCCATATTTTTCTAACAGAGCACTTCACTCTCAGACTGCAGGATTACTTGCAGTTCCTAGTGTTTCCAAAAGCAGAAGGAAGATCTTTCAGTTCTCAGGCTCCTCTCTTAAGGAACCAACTTCCAGTTTCTGTCCTTGAGGCTGACACATTGTTCAGTTTTAAGACTTTCCTTTTTGATAAATCCTATAGTTAGGGATGGCTTGTTATGCTATAAGCTTAGACTACTGTGGACAAATTTACCTAATTTCATCAAATGAATTGTTAAAATTGAATAGTTTTCATCTGATACTGTTTCTATCTTTATGTGATCCTTGACGTGCCATTGTGTATCTGTTCTAGCCTGGCCCTCGCCTTCCTGCACAGCTCCGCTCAATTCTCATTTCTCTTCACTGCTCAGTCTGGGACTTCTCCCATAGACAACGATTTCTCCGGCTGATTTTTGACCGGACCAATCAGAGAACAGAAGGGGCGGAGTTTTTGGCCCCTAACCCACGCCCCCACCTGTCCCAGCGCGCAGCCAGCGAGCAGCCGCATGTTCTCATTCAAAGCGATGCAAAGCGATGCAGGACTGTTTTATATGTGACACAAATGTGTTAAATTCCCCTTCTTAATCCCTTATCTGGAGTTTTCTTTTGTTTTTTTGCCAAAAGTCAAGTGATCGCTCCCTCCTCCTCCTCTCTCTCCGCTGAGTGCAAAGAATAAGGAAATGACTGAGGTTGTCACGAGAGAATTAAACTAGGGTTTTACGTTGCTGCCCGAGTCCCTGCATATTTTCTGGTCTTCTGGTGTGCTGGACCAGCGCTACATGGTTTTATTTTATTTTTTTAAACGTTTTATTAACATATAAACACAGAATATGCAGGCAGCGAGAGAAAATGCAGCAGGAGGCGGAGCAGATGTCAAGTTCGGCAGAGCACAGAGGGGGAGGGAGCAGAATGCTTTTCCCTGTTCAAAATTTTTCTAAGATCCAATGGTTTTGTTCCTCAGGCAGAGGCCACGCCTCCAGCAAGAATCGTTTCTCTATGGAGAAAGTCCAGACCCTAGTACGAAGCGAAGTGAAGGACAAGGGTCTGGTTTTAACCAGGCTATATCTGTTCCTACCAAATCCAGCTGGTCGAAGCAGATGGCTGCTTGTCCTGAGCCTGCTTCTGCTAAAGGTTTTTTTCCTCATGAGTGAGTTTTTCCTTTCCACTGTCACCTTCATGCTCGCTCAAGATGAGAGTTCTGTGATGGAGTTAAACTCAAAGCAGTCTGCTCCTCAGATAAATAATGTTAACTTACTTTTTTTAAATATATATATATACATGAATGTTTAAGTTCAGTGCCCTGAGGTGACTTCTGTTGTCACTTGGTGCTTTATAAATGAATTGAACTGAATTGATTTGAACATATTTACCAAGTGTTTTCAGTACTGCTTGTGTAAAACTATTGCAAATGTTTTGATGAATTAAAGAATCCATGAACAAATTAGTCTGCAGTGACAGTTTAGTTTTGTTCAGTCTTAAAATAGCACAAATGTTTTTTCTGATCCATTAAACACAGTGTAGCAAAGAACAGCTAACTATTCACACTCCAGAAATAAAACACGTCTTCAGGCTGTTTTTTAATCTTGAGGCCAATCTTCAGTGTTTGTGTCTTTATAATGAGGAGCCAACCCTCCTAAAAGACTGTTCTGCTGCACTGACTCTGTATTTTCTCTTATTTTCTTATGAACAGTCCTAATGAGTGAATGAACAACTTTTGTATAATTCAAACAACCACGATGGAAGAAATTGTATCTTATGCATTTAATAAATTCAAATGGCTTCAAATAATTTATTCAGTTCAATTCAGTTTATTTATATAATGCCAAATCAAGTGCCAAGTTGTCTAGGGGCATTTTACAAAAACATTCACATGCAAAAAAAGAAGAAGAAAACATTTCAGTAAAAATTAAATATCTAAGGAAGCCATGAGATTGCGTTGACTCTTCACTTTGTCGCAGTCTCCCATCCTGAGCAAGCACAATGGCAACGGTGGAAAGGAAAAACTCCCTTTTAACAGGAAACCTCCAGCAGAACCAGGCTCGGGAACAGTGGCCATCCATTTCAGCTGGCTGGGGCGGATTAGCGTTTTCATGGGTTTAGTAAAATAATATAATAAAATCATGGATAGGCAGATGCAAAAGCGTGTAATACCCTGATGCATGCTCAATAAAGCGTGTACAGGTAATCTTTTCTTAGAAAGGTGATATTTAAAACCTTGATAAAGTCTAGCATTTGTTTAAAGAATATATACAGTATTACCTTCTGCTTTTCAAGCCCAAGTTTTAAACTCAAGCCTTATTAGCACGGGATTAGTTTTACCTAGGGACCACATGTAAATTACTCCCCAGCGTCTGCTTTTTATGTTGCGCATTCGCACATTGTAATCAAAGCCTGAGATTTAGCTGAAATTTACTGACATTTCCCATAAATTATGTTAACGTGCTGTGTTGTCACAACTGGGTCTGGGCCGGTCCATAATACTGTAAGTGGGCCGGGCCGGTCTCAGCCTTTGATGCAGTTTTAAAAATTATACAGCACAAATAAAACTAAATAAGAATGCACAATATAAAATTGTGTTAATCTACTTGTTGAGGAGGAGGCAGGTCTGACCGGCTGGTTTAAGAGGTAAAACAAGTTGCGTTAAGCTCAGTGTCTGCTGACCCGCCAGTTGAAATGGACTTGCGACTAGGGATGGGAACCGAGAACCGGTTCTGTTAGAGAACCGGTTCTTAAAAGTCCAATTCCATGGAATTGTAGGATGCTTGTCTTAACGATTCAGCTTATCGGTTCTGCAGACTCCTGGTGGTGACGTGTTTAAGCGCTGACATCACAGACATGCGCCGCGCCCGAGTGGTGGTGGCGTGGTGGTGTCTAAATAAATATTTCTTAGCTGACTTCATAGCAGACGTCCTTCTGAGCTTAACGAAATGTTCAAATCAGCTGGATTTAAAAAAAAAAAAGTTCGCGGAATTTTAGGCAGGCGCCAGGCGGGTCAAACCGGACGCTTTCTTTCTTTAAATTTAGCTAAATAAACGCTTAAAAAATATATTTCTTAGCTGACTTAATAGTAGACGTACTCTTGAGTTTAACGAAATGTTCAAATAAGCTGGATTTAAAAAAAAAAGTTCGCTGATTTTTATGCAGGCGCCAGGCGGGTCAAACCGGACGCTTTGTTTCTTTAAATTTAGCTAAATAAACGCTTAAAAATATATTTCTTACCTCACTATAGCAGACGGGCTCCTGAGCTGAACCAAATGTGAAATCAGCTGGATTTAAAAATCCGCGGTGTGGTTTATGAGTGGTATAAACTTCTGGAAGTGGTCCCTCTTCCTCTTCACTCTCTGAGTCCTCTGCTGGCTGCTGCCTACAGCGCCTCTAAAGCGGCCGAAACTGGTACTGCACCATTTTCGCCAAAAATGAAAAACGAAGAATCAGAGCGAAAAATGAGTCTAAAAATATGGGAAAAAATCCATAAATAAATTCTTTATGAACACAAATGGTTTACTATATTTTATTACCCAAATGAGAATTGATAACAGAATTGATAAGGAATCGAATCGATAAATGACATCGATAAAGGCATCGATATTGATAATTTCTTATCAATTCCCATCCCTACTTGCGACGGTCCAGGGTGGCCCCCAACTCTTACACAGTGATGGCTGGACATGGGCACCAACGACCCCCGCTACCTGAAAGGGAAGAAGTTGGCGTCAGCTGATCACCGGCTGCGCGCGTCTCCGCACCTGATGTCATCTGCGGTGAAGGAAGTAGCAGCATCTACAAAAGCCGAAGCGCGTTCATTTAAACTAGCCTTGTCCTTTTTTTTCCCAAATGTTTTTGCTTAGAAAACCAAAACAACGACAACAAAAAAAGCCTAATTGCGTATCAGATCCTGTCCATTTCTGCCCAAGTCACAGAGACGCCTATTCGCATTGGATTAGTATTAGGCAAAGTCAAAGTCAACTTTATTGTCAAAACTGCGATATGTACAGGACATACACAGGATTGAAATTTTATTTATCTCAGACCCTCGGTGCAACAATAACCATTTAAACATTAAAACATTTAATAAACATAAGCATAAAATGAAATAATAAAAGTGTAATAATAAAAGTGTAATACTGTCCTGAGTTTAGCATAGTAGTATAAAAGTATAAAAAGTATATCTATAAAATAAAATGAAGGTTCTGACATTGACATTTGTAATAAAGTGACAAAGCAGCATATGAAGTTTATGTACACAGTATATGTATGAGGTATTTGATATTGGTATAGAGGTAAAGTGGCATATGCAATAAGGATAGTAAAAAGAATATATACATGTATATCAGCAGTAGTGTAAATGTAGTAAATTAAGTGTAAATTATCACACGACCTCAGAGCTCAGCAAAATATAGCAAGTAATTTGCGGGGTAATTTTTATTTGACAAATTACTGACATGGCAGATTTGCACAGGATTAGCAACACAGACAATCTCCGTAATAATTACAAATAGAATGTGGGCCCTAGGTAAAACTCATCCCGTGTGAATAGGGCTTTAGATTAGTTGATGTTGAAAAATGATGCAGTTGTGGCTGCTTTGGTCAAAGTTTCAAAATAACATTATGTGCAGTCTCATGCAATATTTTCCTTGAATTCCCTTGATTTGTTTGTGCCTAGTGTATGCATTGTGAACACCTGTCAGCTTGTAGCACGCCAAATGTTAGCTCAATAACTGTAAAATTCAGCACAGTAATTAGCAGCCTGCTTGAGTATCTGATGCACTGATGATATTGGTCAGACGGGAAGCTCTGATGGACACTGGATGCTCCAAGTGGATTGCTGAACGGATGTCAGGCTGTTGGATCAACAACAAGCTGTTGTTTGGCTCAGGCAAAGATGCAACTTGTACCATGAATTTCTGCTTTTCCAACTTGGACAGCTGAGTGCATTCTGCTCTCTTTGGCTTGGAGAGCCAAATGATTACGCTCAAACATGTTTCATTTGCTGCATCCATTTGGTCTAAGCAGTATAATTTTAAACAGGCAACCTTGCCATCCAGAAAATAAGTGCAAAAAATCATCACGGCCTGTAATATAGGCCAAATCAACACTTACTCTCTTCCTACAAGAAAGCTAATTGTTCTTACTCACACTTGGTTAATAACAGAGACAACTGTGTCTTCTGCTGGAGGGAAAAAAACAAGTCAACGGTCTGATCTCTTTTTCACAGATGTGCAGACTTTGACTGTCATCTGTTGAAAAGACGATCTCAGTGTCTCTGTGTCTGGCTGACTGCCTTCTGAAACAACCTCTCCATCAATCAAACCCTGTTTCTGTTGTGTCTCCTTTTTATCATGCAGCCTCTTTTTTAATGCTACTTACAGCTTGCATTTCAGCAAAAAACTCACAAAAATGAGGCTTTTCGTACTAATTTCTCATTGCAGTCATAAAGGAGTAAAATGGACAGACAGAGAGGGAGATGCTGTTAATGAGCTTCCCCCTCCTCATCATTTTCCTGGCAGATGTGCAAACCTGTTTTAAGTGTTTCGCTGCACAAGTGATTGACATTCATGTGATTAAAGACGGGCAATCAGATCACTGTGGATCTGTAAATGCAAAATGAAATGTGAGCTCACTGTAAATAGTTTTGACTCTGCAGTGCTTGTTGTGTGGCCGCCTTTAATATTAAATTGCTGGTATTTATAAATGCCCAACACTCTGTTGTGAAGAAAAGGATTAACTCTTAATAAAAGGTGGCTGCTGCTCTCGCTGAATAAAAGTCTTTGTCTTAAATCTAACTGAAAAGGTCATGATGCAGCACTGAAGTTTATAACTAGAAAGTTCCTGGAGAAACTCTGAAGAGCAATGCCAAGTGGAGACCATTAAAAATTTTTTTTTGATTTAACAGTGTTTTGTGTTGGGGTTCGCTCTCAGCGACCATCATTCCAAATTTCAGCTCAAAACGGCAAAATATCAATAAGTTAAAGTCATTTTTTTCTTTTAAGCTATGGTGGCCATCTTGGATTTTTTTTATTTGAACTATCTGTTATGGGGAATGTTCTCAGTGCTAACCACACCAATTTCAGCTTAATAGTTCTAAAAATGGCTGATTTACAGTATTATTTTCCTTTTTAGTTCAGGTGGCCATCTTGGATATTCGATTTGCAACCATTCTATGAAAAATGTCTAATAAAAATGGCGCTTTGGCAAATTTTCACCATGAAAACGCCAATAAAAGTAATAGCACACATTGTGGTGCTGAGCCGGTCGTTTTGATACAACACTTGTGGTGGTGCACATTGTGGTTCGGGCTGCATTAAAGTTGACAATAGAGTAAGATATAAAGTTAAGAAACCCTTGTCAGGTGGATAATAATAGGTGGCTGCCTTTCTAGGCAGTCTCCCTAGTTAAAAAGTATATCACCCATCCTGGTCAAAACTTACAAATAACGAAGGACAATGTCATGCAATAAAGTGAGATGCCACGCACGACTCTCAGTTACTACCACAGTGGTAGTCTTGTATGGATGAATGAATTGAATTGTGACGTTTGCTTTTTTTTTGTGCCAGTGAGACACCATGACGACGCTACTGGACTTAAAGAGTAGTGTGCTGAGGCAGGTTCAGAGGAGCCAGTCCCTGAGAAGCCGAAGGGAACCCCCTCCCAGTGCCAGCAGCCCCCTCACACACTGTCCTGAGCCGTTACCTCGCAGGTGAGTCACCAGTGTGCACCCATACACACTTACTGTATTTTCCGGACTATAAGTCACACCTTTTTGCCTAATTTGCATGCCCTGCAACTTATAGAGAGTTGAGACTTGTTTATGGATTTTTTCCCATTTTTTAGACCAATTTTTGGCTCAGATATGACAGTTTTTCCATTTTGGCAAAAATGGTGCAGTACCACTTTCGGCCGCTAGGGGTGCAGTACCACCTTTGTCCGCTAGGGTACACCAACCGTTCCCACCTCATGTGTCCGACGAGAGCCTCCTCTGGACGGACTCAGTCTGTCGCAGCCCGGCCTCCTGCTCTGGAGGTATGAACTAGCTACTTCGCTGTTAGCTCAGTGTTTGTTAGCAAAATAGGTCAAGAACCACAGGACAGATTTTGATCAAACTTACAGAACGTAATCACTAGATGGATATTTACAACTGATTAGCTTTATGAGATGTTTGAGATAAAATTCGATGTTTTATAGACGTAAATGTGTCGCAGTTAGCTTTGTTGATTTTTCCTTGTACGTTTGAGCAAATAGCTCATAAACCACAGAGCAGATTTTTTTTTTTCAAACTTACAAAAAGTAATCACTAGATGTACATTTACAAACTGTTAGCTGTTGGAGTTATTTGAGAAAAAATTATATGTTTTATAGACGTAAATGTGTTGCAGTTAGCTTAGTTGTTTTTCCTTGTACTTTTTCAAAGCAATTTTTTTTTATCCAGCAGATTTGACCATTACGTGAATTTATTAAGGAACGGTAAAGCTTAGACACGTTTGCTATAATTTTCAGCAGACAAATAATTGTTTTTACCGTGTTAATCTTGTGAAAAGGCCTTCCGTGTATTCTTCTGTGGTCGTCATTTTCAGCAGGGCAAATGACGCACTGACGCGTCGCATAGCGGTGACGCATAATAGATGCGACTTATATAAAGGTGTGACCTGTTTATGGATTTTTCCCAATTTATTGACAGTAATTGGACAAAGCGACTTATATAAAGGTGCAACCTATAGTCCAGAAAATACGGTACACATTTTCACATCCTTAGGACTGGCTACGATGATCATGAGGTTTTTTAACTGATCATTTAGATACGAAGCTCATTTTCTGTAACATTCCATACATTATTTAAAGTGTGGTCAATTTTCTGTAATCATCCTGATGTTGTTTATTCTTTTCCTGAACAAAAATCATAAAATATTCTGTTAAAAAATGGTTAAACAAACCTTGTGCGTGCCAAAATGTAGCAAAGATTAATCAACTGGCCTTTACCAAGCCTTAATATTTGTCACTTTACTTAATAAGGAGTGTCAGTACTTTTATAACAACTCTTATGATTTTCAGAAACAGCATGTAGACAAAAATGGTCCCTAAAAACGTAAATACAAAATTAGAAAAAATATAAAAAAACAACACATAACTTTTTAGCCAGTGCCATTACTTACAGTCGCAATACATAATACCTTGTGAACCTTGTGCATATCTGGTACCTACCTAGTACAGTATGTACTTTGTAAGTAAAGGGTAGTACTTTGTAAGTAAAGGGTAACAAGTCAAAAATAATACTTCATAATACAAACCAGTCCTTGTACGTACCAGGTATGTAGTTGGTAAGTATCCGGTAAGCATTAAGTACATACTAATCAATTATGCACTCAGTTTGTACTCCGTTCATACTAGAATGTAAAATGCATTACTATAATTGTACTTTAAAAAAAATAATCTAAATCACTGTCAAAACCCCTGATTGTAAAATTGTTGATGCTCCTTCAGTACCATTTTAGTCACTCGCTTGTAGAGTTGCTTCAAAGTTTGTGATATTTGCCTTGTTGTACTTCAGCTGTTGAAGAGTTTGCTTCCTATTTGACTTTTGCATATTTTGGTGTAAAAATGAGTTCATGGTCAAATCAGTGACTGTTCTGATCCTGTGACAGCTAAACATGACCACATCATCAACCCTACACTGCCACATTTGGCAGTAAGGTGTTTGTGATTGGTGTACCACGGTCAAACATCTTCAACAGAACTTCAAGTCTTGGTACCATGTTTTTATTGTCAGGGCAGAGGCGTTCTGCTTACAACATCTCAAAGTAGGTCATATTTGCTGAGTTGTTTTTTTAGCAGACTTTAACATTAAACTTGTGACTGAGGATTCTAAATCACCTCATGAGCAAGTGTTTGCATGCATGGTTATGTGTTGTGTGTATGTGTTGGACAGAGCTGGTGACTTGTCCAGAATCTACCCGGTACAATACTTCTGGTATTGTCGGAATGGAAACATCCCTATATTACCTAACCCCATTTCCATAATCTTGAACAACACAAAATAAGGACAGAAAATAAATGGATCAATGTTGAATGGGGGCAGCACGGTGGGTCAGGTGGTAGAGGTGTTGCCTTTCAGTGAGGAGGTCGCCAGCGAGGGTCTTTCTTGGTGGAGTTTCGATGTTCTCTCCATGCATGCATGGATTTTCTCCAGGTACTCTAGTTTCCTCCCACAAACCAAAAACCTGCATGTTAGGCTGATTGGTAACTCTAAATTTTTCCTAGATGCGGGTGTTGTCTCTTTGTCTCTGTGTCCCTGTGATGGACTGGAGACCTGTCCAGGATGCCCCCTGCCTCTCACAGTGACTATAAGCACCAGTGACCCCAGTGACAAGTAAGAAGTGGGTGAACATAAAGACCTGTAAGGTCCGTGATTCAGCGCCGGATATTTTTTTTATTTTTATTTTTTATTATTATTTATTTTTATTTAACCTGCTAATTTATTTTTTGCTTTTGCCATTTTTTTTTAAAACTTGAAACTAAAGCTAGACGATATGGCCAAAACTTTTATCACAATATATTTCTTAATTTTGGTCAATAACGATATAATTCTGATATTGATACGAACGATAATGCCTCAGAAAAACTGTACAAACTGTAAAAAATTCAAAGAAATTAGAAATCACCATCAAATAAACATAAAACTCTCAACTTTGTCAATATTAATAGTTTGAACTTTAAACAACGACATAACTTAAACGTTTGCTGCATGTGTTTCTCTTTTGATACAGCTGCGGGTGTTGATTCAGGGACACGTAGGTTCAAACTTTTATTATGCTACATCTTCTCACTCAGCATATATATTCTATCGAGTGGAACAAGTTCGATGTGTTCCCACCGCTAGTTGGAACGACCGTCCGGCACATTTTGCAGCACACTGAAACCGGCAGTTTATCGGATCTTAGATAGCCGAACCACGTCCACACCACTGAATTAGTCTTTCCTCTCATCAATTATGTCATCTGCTTTCTCTTCGCTTGTGAAAGCTTGTTCAGTCACATTCTGACGGACATGGACGCTCGTTTTGAAGCGAAAACAACGCGTGTTGGAGATTAGCTTAGCCTGCTATTGCTAACTCCTTCTCGATTCGAGCTCTGCGTAACGTCTACGTCACCACACACTTCAATCCGAACAGAAAAAGAAATGCGTCAGTGAAACGCTGTAATCATATCGAAATTTAGAAAATGTGCTTACAACTCATGTCACTGTTATTGAATAAAAATATGTTGTGATATATATCAATATTGAATTATTGTCCAGCCCTAATTAAAACTAAACTTCTCGGAAAAGCCTGTGTTGTAAATAGTTTATAACTGTAAAATGGTGAACAGAGTTTTTAGTTTTTCTAAAGCTGAGTCCAAACAATATGCTTTTAGGGTTATTGATGACGTCTGATCTTTTTGGCATTGAGTCAACACACACCAATCCTCACAGTATTTACTTTTTACTTTTCTTGATATGCTGTTTTTACTTATTCCTATAGATTTGTAGATAAATTAAAGTAAAACATCAAATTGCCTGGGATTAAAGACCGTGTAAAGTGAATTTCAACATTTTCTTCAATAAACATTATAAATGTCATAATTGTAATCTTGTAAATGAGTAAAAAGTCTCAAAATTGTAGCTCAATTAATTTTGGAGTTATAGAGCAAACTGTGTATAAACATATTTCTATTTCAGGATTTTTTAGGCGTGTTTTAAACGGGACCGCGTTTCGTCACGCGGTCCTCATTAGTATAGCCCCACCCCCTGCAGCTCCAGCCGTATAAATTCGCCTCGGTGGAGCCGTTCACTCGCGAATCGCAGATAGCATCAGATAGCAATAGCATAGATATTTTGTTCATTGTTAGCTAGCTAATCAATTATGCCTCGTTCGTGCATCTTCCCTGGATGTCGTAATGGTCAGGGCACCCGTACAAATCATAACATGTTTTTATACTGCGTCGTTTTATGCTGAGTATCTGTAATGCCTGGTTAGGACAATGGTTAGAGCGCTTGCCTTCCGTCCCAAAGCCCACGGGTTCAAATCCCGCATGGTGCAACTCTTTTTTTTTTTTTTATTCATTCCAGATTAAAAACACACAAGAAAACTATTTACAAAAACAGCGTAACTCTTGGAAAAAGTAGCTGCTGTTACAGACAGAACTCGGATAAAAACAGAGCAGGTTTACTGGCTCTGCTGTCTGCCTCTCCACTGTGGGACACGAGCAGGACGAGCGCAGCTGCCTGAAACCACGCCCACGCACTGACACGCCCCTAGCGTTCCAGACCAAGGCAAAATCATGTTTTTTCATGATTTTTGAGACTTAATTTTATAAGGTAAACAATGTTTTTAATCAGTCAGATTTAAATGGGTGATTAATAACACATATTTATGCCATGTGACAAACTAAAAACACACATTTAATTTCACTTTACACGGTCTTTAAAGTTTAAAGAGAGCAGGCTTAATACCGCTTGATTGTAGTCATTTCTGATAAGTAATAGATTTGCTTATGAGAGTCATTTATTTTAGGAAATTAAAGTGCATTCAAGGTGGCTCAGAAGATAATGACATCTCTTTGAAAACAGCAAGACAAGCGCTGAAGCAATGATTTCTTGTTTGCTATTAATTTGTTTGCCATTAAATGTCCTGCTGAAGCTGCAGGTCATAATTTCTTGTCAACATGAGGTGATAAATGTGTTGCATTTAAACCTGAGCTGTGGTTCACGCCGAGAAGACCGTTCAGAATAGCAACTGTTTCCCCAATGACATCTAAACCACATCGTTACACGCACAGGCAGACCCCTCGGAGATCACAAATGCTGTTTCCTTGTAGATGAGTTCAGAAGACCAGATGCTTGCTGTTTTTGTCCGAGTGATAAAGTTGTCATGAAGAAGGCGGACCAACAACCCAGGGATTTTTGCTGCCTCTGTTTTTGTTCGTCAATGGAAATGCACACAAATTTACACAATGTTACGGATGTAGGATCATTTGTGTAGATGTAGTATTTTTGTGGCTCACGCCAAGATTAAAGGCTTAAATCCTCAAACACAGCCATTGTTCACCATCATCATGTGCTTGAACATTTCTTTCTTGATTGAAGTGGTTTCTTCTGGGATTCTGCTGCCTATATACAATATTTAAGCGATCTCTATATGATTTGATATGCCAGCCAGGTATGTAAAAATAATTCCCCTCATTTTTAGTAAATGTTATATTCTTAACTGATAGACAGCACTTTTTACTTCCACGGTCAAAGAAGAAAATAAATATTTTCTCTTTGAAGAATCCTCTTCTGTTTTCCCAGAGGTTTTGTGGACTGAGAAGTTCAGACTGAGATTCACTGATTTTAGTCTGACAAACTTTATGATAGCTTTTCCTGTTATCTGTCTGTCACTGTCTGCACCTCCCTATGTTTCTCTTCTCGTCGTGCTCCTGTGCACATCTGTCCCCAATCCTAATCATTGCACATGTTTCTTACTCGTCTCATTAGTGTCAGTATTTATTTGATGTGTTTTCAAACGCTCACTACTCCTTCCACGGTGTCCACGGTCTGGTCTTCTCCTTTTTGTCCTATGAAAGTTTTGCTACCCTGTTAGCATGTTTGTCTTTCTTTAAAAAAAAAAGTGTTAAGTTTTTCTCCTGAGTCCTCAGTCTGTTGGAGTCAGCCTCCCCACCATCACAAAGAGGGCCACTTGCATCATGAAGGACCCCACTCATCCAGCACACACAATTTTTGTCCCACTCCCCTCAGGCAGAAGGTTAAGGAGCATTAAGTGTAGAACCACTAGACTGAGGAACAGCTTCTACCTTGAGGCTGTTAGATTCATGTATATTTAACCAGAATAATCACTGTGGGGAAAAAAATCACATAATGAAGCTGATTTATTTCGTGCTGCTGTTTGGCGTATTGCTTTTTTACTTTTAGTGCTCAGTGTATTTTTAGCTAACATTTTGCTTAGTTCATGTCTTATATCTTACTACTGTTTTTCTTTTACATTTTATACTTTTGTTGGATGTAACTGGGACCCTATGTACACAATTTTGTTCCACCACATCTACCACACGTGGTGCAAATGACAAATAAAGAAACTCTGACTCTGATGCCTCTGACTGCACTTGGGTTCGACATTAAACACCAGATCGTATCACCTGTAACCTTTGCTAAAGGTCAATGATGTGCTAATTTTGTATGTAAAAAGCCACCAACCTGCGCACTCCATTGATGTTGTGTTTAGCATCATGACATGTTGAGCACTGAGCACCATGCGAGAAGTATTGATTATTTAATCGGTGCTACCTGTACGATTAATCATGTTGTAGCTTCTTTGTCAAACTCTGCCTTTTAAGTGGTGGCTCCTGGACAATATCCGACTCATTCCATCCAGACTGAAGATTATTTCATTAAAATATTAAAATATATACACATTCTGAAACAGACTACTGTAGTTGTAGCCAAGCTCATAAAGGGTTATGTCAGTGCCTTAGCCAATCACAGAGCAGACTCAAAGCACATGACCAGACATGACTGAAATGCTGAGGCACAGTAACAAAAGAAGTGTAGTGATCAGGTCTAGTCATATAGCACATTTAGTCTTGAATATTTCTAGCTAGTGTTCTGCCCGAATTGTATACAGGTGGTCCCCAACTTACGAAAGAGTTCTGTTCCTACGCCCGTTCCTAACTCGAAAATCCCCGTAAGTCTGAAAATACGTCCAAACAGCACCTCATACGTACAGTACTGTATTTTTACCAAGCACTTAGCCTATCCTAACACATTACCCTACATAATTATCAAAAAACCCATGCATTCGGAGCCATAATGAAGGGAAAAAAGAGTTAATTTCTTACTGGGAGCTGGTCCTGGAGCTTCACGCGGTCCACGGCGTTTACAGCAACGTCTGTTAACATGTTAGCTCATTGCTAGCATGCTAGCTCATTGCTCAGCTGTAGCCTCTCTGCCTCGTAAACCTCCGCTCCAAACAATAAGGTCTCTGCGCGCGGTCCAGAGTTTTACAGTAAGGTCTGTTAGCATATTAGCCCCTCTGCTCAGCCTGTCCCAAACAATGAGGTCTCCTGCTCCACTGAGCGCGTCAAGTCTCCCCTCCCTCCTGGAAGTTTCCACTGAGCGCGCGTCAAGCTCCCCCCTCTTCCTGTAAATTTCCGCTGAGTTTCGTTTTGGTACCGTATTTTCTGGTGTAAAGGCGCATAAACCGTGTAACTCACGGTTTATGCGCGGAAAACAATACTTTTCAATGGGAGGGCGTTCGTAACCCCGAAACGTCGAAACCCGAGGACTACCTGTATTTTGTGGAAATATGCTGAAATAGCATGAGCGGAATTGTTCCGACTATTAAAGAGCCTATTAAGTTATGTCTTGTAGTCCTTCTTCAAGCTATTTGACCTTAGTGCATGTGCCTTTAAGCTTTTTGTCAATCATTGTATATCTCTATGTTAAAGGTAAAGGCTACAAGACCATCTCCAGGTTATGTTCTGAGCATAGCTGCCAATATTATGAAAAAGTACAAGGTTCAAAGGAGTGTGGCCAATCTCTTAGGACCTAGGCGCAAGAGGAAATGCGACCCCAGGCTGATCAGACAGATAAAGTAGATGGATAAAAAGAGCCAATCAGAACTATCCCAGCGACACTCCAAGGTCAAGGTACGTCACTTCCTGATAGCACCTTCAGTCACATTTTGAAAATCGGCTTCATGTAAAAAACCAAGGAGGGCTGACAGAAAAAAATAACAAAAACCAGACATCACCAAAATTCATGTTGACAAGCCCCGAGACAATTTTGGGACTAATGAGACAAAACTGGAGATCCCCCCCCCCTCCAGTCTCATAATATGTGTTTTTATTTATTTATTTATTTATTGGTATTGTTGAAAGGTACCAACTTTTTTTTTCTAGGTCTGTGAGACATACCGGTAATTAATTGTCTTGTCAAGATCACTCAAACACAATTCATCAAAACTGCTCAGACAAATCCCCCAACGTTCAATTTTAGTTTAGTTCATTCAGATTCTGGCTGAACGTAACATCAATCATATTGTTTATTTTATCTTTACAAAGTCTGAACTATCAGTCTTTTTGTTTAAATTTGAGATATTTATGTACTAATGCGGCATATTTAGTCACACAGTTACTGCGCTGTTGTTCACATGGAGAGAAATAGGCAGTGTTATTTTTTCTTATCGCAACAAATGAAGTAGCTCAGGTAAAAAGAGTCATCTGAATTTTTTTTTTCCGCTCTCGTTCGAAGCTTCATCTAAAGCCAACAGTGATAGTATGAACCTGAGGTTTCTATAGCAACCTAAACACAAGCTGCTGTCACGATGTGAACCTATACTTCTAATGACAACTGTCTATTTTTTACCATAGCAGAATACCTTAAATGTTGAGTTGCACACCGATTGGATTTTGAAAATTGCAGCTGGTTATATTTTGGCACTTTTATTTTATGTGTGTAATTTGATGCCACATCGTTGTGCTTTAATTAATTTTATGCAAGTCCAATCTTTTCCTTTTGTTCTTCATTAGAGACTGATCTGAGCTGACAGTATCTCAACCTTTCTCCCAGTTTCCCATGCCAGCTTCCTGGTGCCGCTGCCTTCCCACTGAGCCGCAGACTGAGTGCTCATCATTACGTGCAGGCTGTTGATCTTTGCTATCCATTCAGACTGATGCTGACCTGCCTGATCTCTCACACTAATTGAGAATTTGCAAATGAGTCTGGTGGATTTGGGCAGCTCCATCCACAGCTGATGATGACCCAGTACGTAGTACAGTCGGGTGTCAGAGCTGAGGCTCTCCAAGCAGACACAGGCACATTAGAGGTGAACCATTTAATTCACTGAAGCAAATAATTGGCTTTACCTCTATGTGAGATGATTGTTACAGCTCTGGAACAGCAAGAGGCTTTTCTGGCTCTACAACAAAACCCACAAGTATTTATATATATATATAATCTATATAATCGGTCTAAAATTGTTCGTTCTGTATGTAAATGACTTGGTAAATGTGTCAGAGCTCTTCAAATGTATTCTCTTTGCTGACAACACTACGTTCCTATATGGTAATGATATGAAGCAGATGTCTGAGTTTGTGAATAATGAATTACTAAAAATTCCTAATTGGTTTAAAGCTGCAGTCTGCAGTTTCTGTAGTGCAGTCTGTAAGTTTTCTAAAAATATATTTTTAACATATTTCTTCACTCTGTCACTATCTCTTGACAGACTGATGTTAGACAAAGTAATCTCTGAAAAAAAAACTATAGTCCCCTTGCTTCTCC
>JBBPBX010003480.1:63285-75313 GCA_038048925.1 Garcialebias charrua
TTTATCAAATTTTAGTTTGTGATATGATCATTTCAGCTTTATTAACCCAGTTTCAGCTTCTTCAGCGTTTACTGCATTTACACAAAAAACGAGATCATTCTCATCACCGGCTGCCACCATGACAGCTGGCTGTGTGTGTGTTTTCACGGATTTAAAATCATTGGATGTACATCAACCTAATTCAAGATGGCTGCCACATAAAATTCACTATTTCAGCCAATTTTACATTTAGAATTAAAAACGTACGGCAAGTTAGAAAAGATAAAGAAATGTGAGAGAATGAATCACCTGATTTTTACAACATTAAAAAGTGCAGTCTGCAGTTTCTGTAGTGCAGTCTGTAAGTTTTCTAAAAATATATTTTTAACATATTTCTTCACTCTGTCACTATCTCCTGACAGACTGATGTTAGACAAAGTAATCTCTGAAAAAAACTATAGTCCCCTTGCTTCTCCAGGTGGTAAATAGCATTTCTAAAAAGCCACAGTGACCCGCCGTTAACCAGCCAATAAAAACAGAGTTTTTAACCAGCCAATAAAAACAGAGCTTCTCACTTCGCTCCTAACCCACGCCCCCGCCTGTCCCAGCCCCCGCGGCCGCGCAGGTTCTCGTTCAAAGTATTGCAAAGCGATGCAAAACTGTTTTGTATGTGACACAAATGTATTAAATTCCCCTTCTTCATCCCTGATCTGGACTTTTCTTTTGTTTTTTTTGCCAAAAGTCAAGTGATCGCTTCCTCCTCCACTGACTCCATGACTGAAATGAGGAAATGAATGAATTTGTCACGAGCGAATTAAACTCGGGTTCAACGTGGCTGCGCGAGGCTCTAGCAGATTTCATGGTGTTCTGGTGTGCTGGACCAGCGCTCCATGTTTTTATTTTATTTTTTAGAACGTTTTATTAACATATAAACACAGAACTTCGCAGCGGCTGCCACAGGACATGTAGTGGAGGCGGAGCATTCAGAGGCTGCAGCGAGAGCAAGGGGGAGCAGAGCCATATATGGCTCTGAGTGGGGAGGGACCAGAATGCTTTCCCTGTTGAAAATATTTCTAAGTGCTGCGTTCTACAAAAACTGCAGAGTGCACCTTTAATTCAAACAACAAGTTTATGGATTAAAACTGCAGGAAATTGAACCGTTTGTTGAAGTTCAAAAACAACTCGAGACCTGATGAATAAAAACACAAAGCACAAACACATTCAACAAAACATTTATTTAGAAAGAACATTCTCTCCAAACGGGTCAAAACAAGATCTTTCTGACGAGAAAGACGGGTTTAACTCGGTGGCTCAAACAGCAAATGTAAACAAAAGGAAAAACGTCTCAGTAAAACTGATCTTTGTAAACTCGTTTTTTTTTTTTTTTAACAGAAAAAACAGAAAAACAACTAAATTCATCCAGGAGGAATCGGTAAAGGAATATTCCGCCCTTTATAAAGAAGCTCCAGATTTTAACCAGTTTGTCATTTTCATTCAGTTCCTGTTTGTTTAAATTTATTCTTATCAAACTCATTCAGCAGGTGAATAAATATGCAGTTCTCTTGTTTCTAATTCGTCCCGTTAAATGTCCGATTTTTCTTAAATGTATTGATCTTTGTATTTTTCAACAACATTTAATTGAAACAAAATGTAATCCCACACTTCCAACAAAGTGGTGCTTTCTCGTATCAAATATTTTAACAGTGAGTTGTTTTTTAATTAACTTAAAACCGCAGCTGCAAAAGTTTTACCAGAAATGCATATTTTCAAAGCTAAGTTGCTTTTTCATTGTTCCAAAAACTTGCACTATAGTTGATTTAAAAAAAATTATTAGTTTGTTGGAGAATTTTGAGCTGAAAGTGAAAATGTGCGTGGCTTAGACTTGAATGGAAACGCAAAATAAAAAATTAAAAAACATACAAAAGTCATAAATCAACAAAAACTTCAGCAACAAAAACCAAACATAAAAATGAAATTAAATCAATGACGTTCAGAAAACAGATGAATAGTGAAAACAGTTCAACTTTTCAGGACAGCAGTTTTAGAAAGTACTGATCCTGTTGGTGTGAGTTTGTTAAAGTTTACTCAACGCTGAATGCTTTATTGCCTCCTCAAAACAAAGCTCGTTTAAAAAAATCTGTGCAGAAAATGAGCTGCCCAAGAGCTGGTTTTTATTCTCTGCTGGCAGCAGCCAGGATCTGTAGCGCTAACAGGAAATCACAATTTCCAACTCAGCAGGTGGCAAAACGAGCTCAGTTCACTGAACACTTTGTGTTTTTGTATCATTAAATGTTCACTGAAGTAGTTTTCAGATTGTTTAAGCCTTTTACTAAACTCTGGGTTTCATTAATGAGTCCAGGTGGGCGCAGCTGTAGCTGATGGAGACTGTGGTGTAAATTAATGATGCTCTGACCACATTGCTCAAGAGAGAGGGTGTTCCTTCAACAAGTTGGTTTTGGCGGGTGGTGGGGGGGGTCGTGTCCTAATAGGGGTAGAGGTGAGTGATGGGGTAAGCTGTGGGGACTCTGATGATGGGAACAACTACTGAGGGCAATCTGGAGGGAAAACCTGAGGAAGAACCAAAAATAATAACTCAAATGCTGGGATGAGAGGATGAACAGAAGACTGGACAGACGGACAGGTTATTGATCAGGCAGAGGGTTTACCGTAAGCAGGAAGTGCGCCTGCAGGGCTGTAGCCATAAGGAGAGCCAAAACCTGAGGAGAGAAAAAAAATAAAAATGCAATTAATATTTGGGTCATGAACCTTTGTGTTAAGGTCGTAAGGGTTCACTCCATTAAAAAAAAGTTTTTGTTTTTTTTTGTTTAGTTTTTTTGCAGGCAAAGCCTCTCCCAGAAGCAGAACAACAAACCAGCCCTGCCTGCGGGGAGCGCCAAAGATAAGAGGTCACGTTCAGCCATGTAGGATTTGTCAACTTCACCACAAAATAAAATCCCATTGTTCTATTTGTGGATGTTAAAGCGTCCTTTAAGTCAAGTGTCAAACACAGAGTCTGAAAAGCTCCAGAAAGGTATCCGTCAGATGAAGAAAAAAAAAAAAAAAAAACTATGAAGATTTAAGTAATTTGACTTACAGTACTTTAAAGTAAAAGCTATAAAAACACACAATACATAAATGAATTGAAGGACTAGCATTCCTCTAAATAATGAATGTTGATTATATGATAGAACTTCATGCCATACAACAACTTCATGTCTTCCTCAGCTGCAGCCGACTTGAAACAAGCAGGCTAGTCTTATTCTGAACCAGCCATGGTTTGTTTGATAAGCTATGCTTCAAATAATCTTCTGCCATCTTTCCTGTTGTACCGAATAATAAAATGCTTTTAAATAAACATCTGTCGTCAACAAAGAGACGCATGCTTTAGCGTTCCTCCTGCACTTTGCTAGCCTGGTTTAAACCAGACCCTTGTCCTTCACTTCGCTTTGGACTAGGGTCTGGCATCTCTGCCATAGACAACGATTTCTCCTGGAGATTTTTGAATGGACCAATCAGAGAACAGGAGGCAGAGTTTTGTTAGTTTAGCCTGACGAGGTCCAGGCTATCAGATAAATTGCTCAGAAACCACTCGGTGGATATTTTTTCTGCCACCAGTGTGTAATTATATGTCTTTAATTTACTGACTGTTGGCCTAGATGAAACATTTGAGATAAAATTCGATTTTTTATCATTTATTTTCGTAGCGCACCCGAGGCTGTTTGGAAAATATCAAACCGAAACTATTTAATATCCAGCAGATTTGACCATTTCGTGAATTGATTTAGGAACTGTTAAGCTCAGGAACACTTCTGATATAACGTCAGCTATGAAATATATTTTTTCTCAGCAGAGAAATAATAGTTTTTTACCTTGTTTTGATGAAAATTCGTTCGTGGCGGCAGCCATTTTGAATGACGACGTCAGTCGACATCGTTCAAAACTCCGCCTTCTGCTCTCTGATTGCTCAGGAACACTTCTGATATAACGTCAGCTAGAGGTGTCGTTTCTTCGCCCGAGCCCGACCCTACCCGAGCCCTACCCGACTTCGGGTAGGGCTCGGGCCATATTTTTGCGTTTGATTGGCGGGCCGGGTCGGGCTCGGGCTTTGATGTTTTTTTTTTTAATCATACAGCACAAACAAAACTAAATAAAAATGCACACAATATAAAATTGTTTTAATCTGCTTGTAAAGAATATAAGGCAGTAAGTTTACTGATGAGGAAATAATTAATAGAGTGAATTTAGATGGTGAAAACCGCAGCGCACTGCGCAGCTAAATTGCGCAACTCAGCCAGAGAGCAGTGGACAGCGTCTCCCCCGACATGCTGGACTTTTTAGTGACATTTCTCGAACCATTTTACCGTGCACAGAGAGAACTGGAGGGTGACAAATATCCCACCAACCTGGTTTGTCTCTGTCTGGAATGAGAAACTGAAGCAACACTGCCAGTCCTCACACACAGACTCTCCGCAGCAGGTGTTTCTGCGCCGCAGACATGCAGAAGTGCTGGAGCGCAAAATTATTATCCACGACTTGCACAGAGTTGCATTATTTCTGTGGCCTAACTTTAACAAGCTCAAAATGATGTCACCAGCTGACGTGCGTCAGGTGCACGCTCACGTCCGCACACTGCTCTCATCTGCGGCGGAACAAGTTGCCGCATTCCTGACATTCCTGAAGCTTCAACATCAAAGTCACTGCGAGCAGCGCGCTCACACCTCCTCCATCAAAACACAGAAGAACAACATCAAGTTCTTTTGCTGAGTGGGAGAACGCAGTAAAAGCTTAATAAATAAACGTAGTGTTTTTTTTTTTTTTTTAATCGGGTAGGGTCGGGTCGGGCGGTGATTTCTAGGAAATCAGCGGGCTCCCTCGGGCTTGGGTAATTAAACTAAGGGCTCGGGTAGGGTAGGGCCGTGGATTTCCGGCCCGATGACAGCTCTAACGTCAGCTATGAAATATATTTTTTCTCAGCAGAGAAATAATAGTTTTTTACCTTGTTTTATTGAAAATTCCTTCGTGGCGGCAGCCATTTTGAATGACGACGTCAGTCGACGTCGTTCAAAACTCCGCCTTCTGTTCTCTGATTGGTCCGAACAAAAATCTACCGGAGAAATGGTTGTGGATGGGAGAAGTCCCAGACTGTGCAGTGAAGGGAAATGAGAATTGAGCGGAGCTGTGCAGGAAGGCGAGGGCCAGGCTAGCACTTTGCACATTCATGCGGAGGACAACCGTTTTCCCAAGTCTTTCAGTGATGTAGGTGAAGAGTGACATGGGAGACTTTCTGCTGCTTCAGATATCAAAGTTTTATTTTATATTGCAGTTAAAATTAAAATTAAATTAAAAAAATCAAAGTGAGAAATGTAATTACACTTTTTTCCTCTTGATGTTTATTGCGTCCTTAAACATTCCTAAACAAAATTTGTGAAAGGCTGCTAGATACCACATGCATTTGTTTACCAACAAAAACAGCTAAAGTGACTATAAATAGGTGAGCAATGTCCCATCCCGTCCCATCCATCAATCAATCCATCCATCCATCCATCCATCCATCCATCCATCCAGCCAGATGAACTTTGGACAGTTTTGATGTATTGGTTTGGATTTCGGCTCCGAACAGTTAAGCAAAGTACTGTATACAAACAAAAGTGTTGTTTACATCGACTGCATGCCGGCATTTCAGAACTGAACATCAGTATTTATGGAAAACTACAGAAGAAAACTTAAACTGCACCATTTCATATCGCTCAGGGCAACTTGTTTGTTTGAAGTGGAAACGAATGTTGTTTTAAAAAGTCTTAAAGGCGCCATTGTAAAGCTATAAAATCATATCGTTTATGATCTTTGGTTTCTTCTACATTTAGTTAGCCTGGTTAAAACCAGACCCTTGTCCTTCACTTCGCTTTGGACTAGGGTCTGGCATTTCTCCCATAGACAACGATTTCTCTGGTCGATTTTTGAATGGACCAATCAGAGAACAGAAGGCGGATTACCGGACCAATCAGAGAACAGAAGGCGGAGTTTTGAACGACGTCGACTGACGTCGTCAGTTAAAATGGCTGCCGCCACGAAGGAATTTTCATGAAAACAAGGTAAAAAACTATTATTTCTTTGCTGAGAAAAAATATATTTCTTAGCTGACGTTATATCAGAAGTGTTCCTGAGCTTAACAGTTCCTAAATCAATTCACGAAATGGTCAAATCTGCTGGATTTAAATAGTTTCGGTTTGACATTTTCCAAACAGCCTCGGGTGCGCTACGAAAATAAATGATAAAAAATCGAATTTTATCTCAAATGTTTCATCTAGGCCAACAGTCAGTAAATTAGAGCCATATAATTACACACTGGTAGCAGAAAAAATATCCACCGAGTGGTTTCTGAGCTATTTATCTGATAGCCTGGACCTCGCCAGGCTAAACTAACAAAACTCCACCTTCTGTTCTCTGATTGGTCCGGTCAAAAATCGACCGGAGAAATCGTTGTCTATGGGAGAAATCCCAGACCCTAGTCCAAAGCGAAGTGAAGGACAAGGGTCTGGTTTTAACCAGGCTAACATTTAGTCATAATTTCCATAAAAATCAGTTGGCACCAGATCTTTTTGGATGAACTTAGAAGAGTTCAGGTAGATTTCCATGCGGCTCACCTGGAGGGATGTAGCTGTGCGTAGGCGGGGAGCTGATGTACGGCGCTCTGGGGATCATGGGGATTTGAGGAGGTCTGGCTGCGAGGGTTGGGATGGTCAGCACGGACGCCACGGGTCGTTTCGGCTACACAAACACAGACAGACCATTTCAGGGTGAACTCGGCTGCACTTCATTGTGCAGGGGCTGCAGAGTTCACACACGTGTGTGTTTGTCCTCACAGGAGGGTTGGGTCGTTTCTTCTTGTTGGTCGTGGACTTGGAGCCAGAGAACAGGCTGTTCAGAGCAGCCAGCGCTGCACTGGCTTTGGCTACTTTCTTATTGGGTCCAGTTCCCCGAAAAACCTGCTTGTCCACCTCCACCTGTCACAACAAACACAAAGAGAAATACTTTTTATAAATCCAGTTCTTGTCCATTTTCCTCATGTACAAAACACACATAGTTGTCTGATTTGTAAAAAAAAAAATAATAATGTGTTGCCCCACAGCGAAATATGAAAAGCGCCTCTGATTAGCAGTAAATTTATATTCATGCATTAGTTCAGATGCAGTTTAATTTCCATCCCACAGCAATGAACCCAACATCAACTGCTGTAGAGATTCAGTGATTTTAAAAGAATAAATTGGTTTCACGTTCAGCTCTTTTTGCTGCCATCTGAAGCCGTTTTGATATGCAGGAAGCAGCAAGTTGCCGAACATCAAACACATTCCCTCCCTCATCAATCGCCAATAAGACCCGGTGAAAACAGGACCGACTGGGAGGGCATTCAGAAAATCACGCGACTTTTGTACCTCTATGATGAAGCGTTTGTCGTAGCTGCTCCCACTTTCTGAGATCAGCTCATATTTCAGTCCACGGCGCTTCTCGTTCAGCTCCATCACCGGGTTTTTCCCTCCCGCTGTCAGGATGGGACCTGGAGCTCTGGACTGCAGACAGACAGGGTGAACACGGTCAGCTGCGGGGTCTAAACTCACAATATCTCACTTACGGCTTCACAGGCGCTTCAGCAGCTTCTGATTCCAAAGTGAAGATTATTGATGAAAATCCTGCACCTCTTGATCATAAAGTGGAACACGCATGACTAAAAACACACACAACACTTTCAGACTGAGCCAGAGACACCGTCCTCCCCCCTGGGTGTTGTGTAAAAGGATTTAGGAGGCATGGGGGGTAAAGTTGACCCGCTGCATTTACACCTCTGAGAATCATAATTATAAGAAGAATGTTTGGAGAAATCGAGGTAAGGCCTTCAAACCTATGAAAACTGTACCAGCTGTCATGCACGATGGTGGCAGCATCATGCTGTGGGGCTGGTGAGTTGCACAAAGTGGATGAAATAATGTAGAAGGAAGAATAATTCCAAATTCTACACGGTTGAAACTCAGAAAAATTATCCCAGACACAGGTCTGAACTTTTTCTGATTGGACAAAACAAACTAATTTCAAGCTTATGGAAGCAACTTTTTTAAGTCGCCATAAATCAAATTTAAAATCTGTGGACAAAAAGCCGGGACCATGGCAACAAACAAACATTTATACAAACGCTACCACCTCTGCAAAAATAAATATCCAGAAATACGTCGCTTGTTGATGGATATATATATATATATATTTAAAAAAATGATTAAGAATAACTTGTTGAAAAATATATTTAAATTTTTGTTAATTTTGAAATGTAACTAGAAATGTAAATGTATGATGAGTTCTTTATTTCGTTATACATATATTATATAGATGATCATTGTTTTAAATTGATTATTTGAACTGATTTTTTTGTTTAAAAAGGGAGCAGATATGATAAGATTTTTTTCTTCTTCTGCTTCCTTTCATTTTAGATTTGTTTTTTTGTTTTTTCTTTCTTGTTTTTCATTATTCTGAATTGTAATTTCAACTTCTTGCTTCAAATCTAAAATTAATGAATAAATAAAATAAAAATAAAAATATTTTTACACCGTGTGGTGGAAGTGCAACTTGTTGAGGGGCGTTTAACTAAATATGTTGAATACATGCCCAGATTAAAATAAATACACAATAAAAATAAACTTGTGCACTCTGTTCTTGTTTAAAAATCATTCCACCTCAGGAAAAAAATAGTTCAAATAAATCACCAAGACTCGAATTAACACGAGATTCATGCTTGTGATGAATGTAAACTACAACGTTACACAGCACCTGGCAGTAATGAGTTTTCTGAACACTTCAGCTGCCTTCACTGAAACTCTGACACAAAACATTTATTTAGTTCAGAACTCTGTTCCTCTCAAAAACAACTGACAATTGTTTTCATACAATACATACATATGACGATAATTTTATAAGTGCAGAGCTAAAACTGTGATCAGTTAAAGGGGACCAAAGAAGCAAAATTCACTTAACGTTTTTTTTTTACTCTACTTTGGGTATTTACTTCTTTAAAAAAACAGCCCTAGGGCCAAAGAAATGCACCCAGTGGTATATTTACTCTAAGTAGATTTATTTTTAAGGGATATGTCTCGTTTTCAAATCCTGCGGCTTGTGACGTCACAAGCCGTAGGACAACCCACCCCAAACCTGAGTCCAGCCCCTCACCTAGCAACCCCTGGTTAGGCTCAACCCACTTCAGTATAAAAGACGTGACGGTTGTTTTTCCTGATTTCATCTCATCTTTTGTTTAAATGTTCTTAATTTCATGTGTACAGCACTTTGTTGCAGCTGTGGTTGTTTTAAATGGCTTTATAAATAAAGTATAATTGTTATTTTTACGTTTTAGTTCAATTTTTAGCGTATTAGCGATCGCTCCCAACGAGCAGCCGGCAGACATAAAACGAGCAGATCACCGCTGCCTGACCATGCAACGAGCGGAGCAAAGCGGGCGGGGATTGGACATGCCGGCGAAGGGACCATCTGCCGCCGGGAGCTGCTAGCTTTTGAGGACCGTTTGTCCGATCAGAGGTTGCCTCATACGGATAAATTATCTGGAAACACTCGGTGAACTTTGTGTATGTGTCTGCGATCGCTCCCAAAGCGCCGCATGCAACGAGCGGAGCTAAGCGGGCGGAGGAGGAACGAGCTAACATTAGCCTCGGATTCGGGTGGGCTAATGCTAACAGGTGCAGCAAATGGCGGCGCGCGCATACGGCTTTCGGTAAGTTATCTTAAGCTAGCACTAGCCATTTCTAAAGTGCATGAAATGCTAACGTAAACCCTTTGGAGGGCGGAGTTAATGTAAACAGATTTTTGAAGGGCGTGGCCTTCAGAGCTCATTATCATAAACCGGTCGTTCTGAACGGAAGTGAGAAAAAGCAGAACTAGAAAGGGGATATTTTATTATCTAAGAAGTACTGTACAGGTAGTCCCCGACTTACGAGCGAGTTCCGTCCCTAGGGGGCGCTCGTATGTCAAAAATTCGTAAGTAGGATCACATAGTAAAAAAAATAAAAAAAATTTTTTTTTTATTTTTTTTTATAAATGAATACATGTACAGTACTGGACAGTCACCAAGCACTTAGCCTATCCTAACACAGTTTTTAAAGATGAAGGAGTCAGTTGAATTGTCTCCCTCCTCCCTGCAGGCTCCATAGGGAGCTTGCTCCCTTTATGTGAAAGGGAGACAATTCAACTTATTCCTTCATCTTTAAAAACTGTGTTAGGATAGGCTAAGTGCTTGGTGACTGTCCAGTACTGTACATGTATTCATTTATAAAAAATAAAAAATAAAAAAGTTAAAAAAAATAAATAAAATTATTTTTTATTTTTTAATGAGATGCATGCTCTTAAGTCCGGGACCTCGTAAGTCAGAGCGCTCGTAAGTCGGGGACTACCTGTATTTTGTGTATTAAATTGAATGAACATCTGGATAGCCCACAGACATACCATAAAAATTTATAAAACCAATATTTGGTCCCCTTTAAGTCATTGGCTGTTACAAGTTATAGATGCATGATGATTTAAATTTAGCTTTAGGATGTATATTTGTGCAGATTTCTTTGCCTAAAGTGTCTAGATAAATGACATACCGTACTTTCCGCTTTAAAAGTTGCACCGTCGTATACGTCGCATCTATTATGCGTCACCGCTGACGCGTCACGTATGTACGCGTCACCGCTGACAACCTGGAAATGTGGGCCGGTGTTTTGCCAAAAATGGATTGGCTGCGAAATGGCCACAGGAGCGTGCACAGAAGGACTTTAAAGCTTCAGTATGTAGCTTTTTTTATGAACATATTTCTTCACTCTGTCACTACCTCCTGACAGACTGATGTTAGCCAGGTAATCTCTGAAAAAAAAAAAAAAAAAATTGTCCCCTTGCTTCTCCAGGTGGTAAATAAGCATTTCTAAAAAGAAAAGGTGACCCGCCATTTTCCAGCCAATAAAAACAGAGTTTGTAACCAGCCAATAAAAACAGAGCTTGAATTTGAATCAGCCAATAAAAACAGAGCTTGAATTTGAAATTTCAACAGACCACAAGGGGGCAGAGCCATATATGGCTCTGAGGGGGAGGGATCAGAATGCTTTGCCTGTTGAAAATATTTCTAAGTGCTGCAGTTCTACAGAAACTGCATACTGAACCTTTAACAGCTGAAAATTATAGCAAATATGTGTCTTAGCTGAACTTTTCCATAATAAATGAACGTAATTGTCAAATCAGCTGGATTTAAAAATTAGTTTTGCTACGTGCAAAACGTGCACCCGCATGGGTGGGAACACTGCATTTCTTTAAAATTTAACAAGATAAACACCTTAAAAAATACATTAGTTTGCTGACATTATAGTAAAAGTGTTTCTGAGCTGAACTTTACCTTTAAAAATTAACGTAATGTTCAAATCAGCTGGATTTAAATTGTTTTGCTTTGATGACTCTTCCAAAAGTGTGCGCGCGTGCGCTCCAAAAACCTTCATCTCTTTAAAATTTAACAAGATAAACATCTTAAACAATATATTTGTTTGCTGACATTATAGTAAAAGTGTGTCTCAGCTGAACTTTTCTTAATAAATGCACTTTGCCGGTTAAAACATGGCAAAATGAAGCAGACAAAATAAATTATGAATAAATCGAATTTTAGCTCAAACATCTCCTAAAGCTAATCAGTTGTAAATGCCCATCCAGTGATTACTTTCTGTAAGTTTCATCAAAATCTGTCCTGTGGTTCTTGAGCTATTTTGCTAACAGTCAAACACTGAGGTAACAGTAGTTCAGACCTCCAGAGAGAGAGTGAGTCCGAGCAGAGGAGGCTGCTGTCGGACACATGAGCTGGGAACGGTCGGTGGACCCTAGCGGCCGAAAGTGGTACTGCTCCATTTTTTTCGTCAGAATGAATGGAAACGGTCATATCTCAGCCAAAAATTTGTCTAAAAATATGGGGGGGGGAAAATCCATAAATATGTTGCTTTGCCGTATAAGTCGCAGGACATGCAAATTAGGGAAAAAA